>JAGFBZ010002964.1:0-28727 GCA_018398805.1 Hirundichthys speculiger
ACTTCTACATTTTGTATTGTCTGGACATGTTTGCTGATCTCAATGGACGGCCTTTCAAACAAATAGTTTGCTGCATGTTTTATTCCTCCTGTCCGTGCTGTGTGAAATTTGGTGAATGATCACAAAAGTGCTTTGTGATTTATACTAGATAACATGATCAATTGTGTAGCAAAATTACCAGTACTGGTAGTGCTATTCTGAATTGTCACGCTGGGTTTTAACATATTAATAAACTAAATATATATCTTATAGTAACACAGTGCCTTGGCCTCAGTGCATGACATCATGCTTATGTCATCAGAAAATTCAGTGAGCTGTTCATTGATCAATAGCCATTGTAGACCAGCTTCAAATTGAATGCAGTGAATGTGAAATCTTTGAAGATGCAGAGAACTTGGATACTTGTACAATTGGGAAAAAACTTTGTTCAGAACAGGATTGCCATAAACTGGACTTTGTCCAAAGTCTTAAACGGTCATATAATTTTGGTGTTATTATGTGCCAGCTTGATTTCATTCCTTTATTCATATATTAGTGATGCAGAGTAGTGTAAAATACCTCATATTATCATAATTATTTTCTACAGCTCAAAAGGAGTTGATCAATGTCAGGATTTCTGAACATGACTGAGAAATGCTGCTTATACTGCTGCTGTTATACTGAAGCATCACCTTGCTGTAAGTAATCTGCAGGTGCACGATCTTGTTGATCACTGAATGAAGCTGCCAGGATCCTGATACTCTCTCTGCGGCAGCAGACGATGGTTGGACCAACAGTAATTTTCCTCACTGCCATGGACCAATTTGGGAGACGGTCTGTGTGGTCTGCCACAACTCCACCTTCTTTTCCTCTTTTCAATGATCACATCCTGAGCAGCAGCGCATACTGTGGAAGCTCTCTAATTAGTCCATTGATAGTTGCATCATTGTTGAGGAAAGGGAAAATCGCAAAATAGGAGTGGAACCAACTGTTATTCTATCGTTTTTAGTAGCTGAGATCGTTGTTTTCTTGAATTATTCTAAAATTGCGCTATTAAGACAAGAAAATATACGGATTATGCTAGCAGTGCTACTTGAGCAAAATTATGCTCAATTCCTCAGATTATGCCAAAAATTATGCTAGCACAATCGGCAAGAGCCTACGTCACGCGGGAGACGCACCAGAGTTATTGTTGTAGTAGCTACCACCATTCATTCATTCATTCATTCATTCATTCATTCATTTATTCATTCTGCTCGGTACCAAGTGCCGATTTTCCCTGATGTGTTTCCATTGCTGTTAATAAATACCAACTCTGAGTACGTCATTGTATGAGCCTTTTTGCCATGAGAACAACAAAAACATGAGGCTACCTGGCCCCTTATAATAACGTTTGGCGGTGGGCTACTCCAGTAACAACCACATCAACAGTTTACAACTAACTCACATGTTGTTTTCAGTGACGGTGATTGTGAGAAATTGTACCTGTGAATCCGGCTCCCAATAAATGTAAAGATGATCAGTACATTGATTGGTCAGAGTTTTTCTCTGATTACACCCTCTAGACCGGACCAAAACGTTTTGTTTTTTTGCAAACATTTTATTTCAGTGGGTGCAATGGGAATGTGAAAAGGTTTTCAGGCAATATTGTAAAAATTGCTGCAAAAAAAGGATCTCCTACCCCACTTTCAAGTAAATGCAAAAAAAATAACTCAGTTCACTTGTTTTAGGGAGCGCTAAGGTGGAGGCTACTTAGCATTTACCATAAAATGAGTTCATCGATCTGGCTCTAAACGCTCTGCAGACTATGCATTAGCAATGGGGAAAATACATCGTACTTTCTGGACAGTAAGCCGTTACTTTTTCTCACATTTAGAACCCTACAGCTTATACAATGATGTGGCTAATGTATAGATTTCTACGGGCCAGCTTCATGCCGTCAATACGTTTATCCTCATCAGAATAAAATTACCAAACCGGTCACAGTGGACCAATGAAACTGTTCGAATTAAATCAAACGCACTGACACTAAATTCTTCAGATCAGTCATTTTGCGCTTCATGCACACACCCTCAACATGGAAAACACACGAAGGAATGCATATGATTTAGCTTTTAAGGTAAAGGCAATCGAACTGTCGGTCAAAGAAGTAAATAGAGCTACTGCACATATTTACACACCTCTGCTCCGATTGTTTAGCTTTAACACAGGTAGACCTACAGATGGGCACTACGGCGCAAACTTGATGATAGCCGAAGGAAGGGGAGAGGGCAGGGCACCAAGGCCACAGTGGCCGTTAAGCATCAATTTTCGGAAGCGCATCACAGCCAAGAAGAAGGGCCACGACGGCCATGGCCGCCGTGAAATTCCTGCCCTGGCTACTGCACATATTTATTTTGAGATCCGAATATTCTGATCCTTATATTCAGGTGTGCTCAATAGGAAATCTCGGTATGTAATATGGAGAATAAAGACATGTGAAAAACTCTACAACTCATTTTCAAGCTGAGGTCTTCCTCAGAAAATATTTTTCTATACTCGTCTGTGTAAAGGGGTGAACATAAGCAGAGATGTATGTAGGCGACATTACGGCGCTACGGCAGCAGCTCAACAGGTGCCTGTCGGCTAATGTACATTAACAGCAGGATAACATGTCTCTGCACATATTGGGCATCTAGATTTGATAGAAACACGGGCTGGTATAACATAGTTATTCGGACCACCTTTGGGCTTATTTTACCACTTTGTAATGGCACGTCTTACCACTGTATAGACCGTATCTTCGTCGCTTGAATCCCGCTTCTTCCACCATGACGTCATCGGTGTCCTCTCGATTTATAGGTGTTATGTATCCATGTCTATTAACATGATCAATTGTGCTGCACTCGACTCTACTGCCTTGCCTGTGTTGTGATGTGTGCGTGACTTGGAGTTCAACTGGTTAAGCCTATGCATTCATTCTGTTCGTGTATTCTGGTTGTTGTTGTTGTTGCTGCTGCTCTCACTTGTGGAAGCAAGGTGAAGTTGCTGTGTGAAACGGCTTATAACTTTTTACCAGAGGGCGTGACTGCAGTGATGCGGCAAAGTTTAACATCACTTTGAAAACTTGCCTTGAAAGAGAAATGTGCTGTAACTCGGCCATACATTGACCATTCATCTGGTCCAAAACGGATGAGTGATCGTAGTCCCAACCTGAACACATAGAACCTGTAATATTCAGGAACAATTGTAGCGCCACCTATTGGCAACAAAAAATGTCATGTTTTGCATGAGGCATCCCTGCTCCTAGTAGGATGAGCCGACATGCCTCAAACCCGGTCTGTCAGTAGTTAAGACACTGACAATGATTGATGATGAAAACTGTAAGGCATCACTGTGAGAGTATGGCGAAGTTCGATATCTCTTCATTAATAGAATGGTTGTTCTAACTTGCACATGTGTTGTCCAATCTGCCCCAAAATTCATAATTTGATGGGATGTCACCCTGAACACTCTGCTGAAGCTGCTGCCCCCGCAACCTGACTCCGGATCAAGTGGGAGCAAATAGATGGATGGAAGTGATCCTCACACGTATCTTTTCGTATCCATTCAACTGTGTGCTGGCAAAACTTGCAGAACATTGAATCGCCAGACACATAATAATCTTGGAGAAACTGCTCTGCCATGTACCTGGGAGTAAACTGCTAGTTCTTTTGCTTCTTCGCTGGTTTCTCAGGTGGCCGCTTCACGATTCCATGATCGCGGATTCCATAGGGCCCTACAATAGGCATAGATAATACACAAATTTTCTAGAAAATGACACAAGAAGAGTAAAGCATGAAAAATAGACACTACAGAAACAAAGAGAAAATGACTTAAAGATTGTGCAGAACCCCAGGTCCTGGGGATTTTCGTGACTCTAAGGAGGAGATGTTGCAGCTATTTCTTCCTGAATATGGCTCCATCTGGTTGGTATCATGAGGAAATTCAGAGGTATAAGTCTAGCGTAATAACTCTGATTGTGACATGATCTTCATATGATCTGTCGGGTGTTGCCATTTTCCTTTTGAATTTGTGTTTATGTGCTTGTTTTTCTTTAGGTCCCCAAATAATTAGCTCACATCTTCCCAGATTTATCACTATGAATGTAGAATGAGCTTTTACTTTTTAATAGGGATAGGAATTTATAAGATTTTTCCGATTCCATTACCGATACTGTTTAACGATTCGATTCTTTATCGATTCTCTTATCAATTCTAATTTGGGGAAAAATGAGAACAGAAGTCACGACCTTACAAACTCAACAGCAAGGTCAAAAGAGGCCCAAAGATAATGTGTTAACTGTTGTAATATGTACCTGTGCATGTGTTGTCTTCACTGCAGCGAGGGAGCTACAATTATCCAACCAGCTAAACTCTTCTTTGCAAAAGATGACTTCAGTTGTAAGCTTAACAGGCTCTTTAATATAGATTCTATATCTTCTTACAAAGACAGAGTGAAAACTGCAATACAGAAAACAAGATGTATCACTATTTAAATAAGCATGTGATCTTTACAATGTGAATATAAAATTACAAGCGTTTTTAAACATAACTTTTTCATAACCTTTTTAACTCTTAATGTATTTTAACCTACCTTATGATTACAACAATGAAATTGTTTATTTGCTCACGACATTGCCTCTGTGGTGTTAACAGTGTGGGTGACATGAGTTCTGTCGACTGCCTCATGCAAAAACAAGTGCCAGGAGGTGACCTGTCCCCTTTACCACCCAAATGCACTTCAAAATAAGAGGTTCTTCAAATGCACTTCAAAATAAAAGGTCTTGTTAACATTATTATGCCTAAAAGGCATCACACTCCCCGCCTGGCCTCAGCGAGGTCACGACTTTAACATATAGCAACTAAACAGGTTTCAAACATCAGTCCTTAAAAAGAAGTAACACAACTTCTGTGACAGGCCAAAGGAAAGTCTTTGAATGTCCTTGATCCACAGTCTTCAATTCCACTTTTCTGACTCTCCCGTCTTCCCCAGGAAATGTCTTGACAACCGAGGCCATTGGCCACTGATTTCTGGCAGCTTGATTGCCTTTCAGAAGAACAACTCCAGCTCCTTCTGGTGCTGAGCTAGTAGCCAGGAGATACTTTCCATCGTCAATCCGGCCAAATTCCTGGTTTTGCCACTCTGAGGCCATTTGGAGACAGAAGCAATAGTTTAAAAAGGACAAAGATACAAAGTGTAGTATGTATGTTTGTGGCTGAAAGGAGTCAAGAGGATAAATATTTAGAGTTAGCAAGACACCAGTTGTTTGCGTCTACTCAACGTCATCTGGAAAAAAGGTTTTACATTTCCAAAGAAATTCCCTGTGACTTGGTTGACAAAAAAAAAAAATCTGTTAGTTGAACCACTTATGCTGCTTTAAAAACCTGAGAACAACAGGTTTTAACAAGTGTGTCAGTAATTTCCTTGTCCTAGAACCTGTATCTGACAGAAACACACCAGCATCAAAATACACTCATTCAACACAGTTGAATAAGTCATCAAAGCTATTGCTGTGCTGTTTAATGTTTTGTTCAGCATTTGATTAGATGAGATGAAATCATCACATCAGCTCCTTTTCAGATACTTTCACAGCAGGGTTAAATGGATGTCCATTATTTATGAAAGTGATTAGTTTTTGGTGGGTGTGAAGTTAATTTTGTACATAAAACAGTTGATTTCATGTTGACTGTACTCAGCAGGGTTTATGTTCATGTAGCCCAGCCCGTGTAGGACTGCACCTCTCTACACCCGAGGACTCTGTGTTGTGTTAAGGGCTGTTATTGGAATGCAAAGTGAGGCAAGAGACGGACACACGGTGGTCAAGGTTGTTGTTCAGACCACGCCGTTTATTCAGTGTTGATGCTGGCAGCTCCACCTTACAAACCACAAACACTCAGTCAAGATAACTCATATGAAAGTTTTTTTAAATACAATTAAAATTTCAAAAAATCAAGTGCAGCAAGGTCCCAGAATCGGTATAACGAGAATAAAAGAAAATGTGAAGTGCAACTAAACAGCAAACAGTCTGTGAAGTACAGACAATAAAATAGTAAAGAGATGCTCGCCAAAATCCAGCCAACTACTCGTATAAAACAAAGTTTCAAACTCCCTAAACTTCACCCATGGTAAACAAAAATCTCAACACATTATCATAAAACATCTTAATAAATGTTTATGGTCAAGATATTTGACCATGATGGAGACTGAGCGATCTATGGTGCTGACCTCATAAACCATAAAGGAACACTGGACAAAACTGCGCCGGTGTGGAGTAAATAATAAAAACTCAAAATAGTGTCTGGTGAGGGACAAATTAGTGACTGAGCTAAACCGAGCATATTCAGCACAATGACGCCGCCTGCTGACCTATTTAGACAACCGCCTCACATCTACATCATAGTGTACTTCCTATTTCCAGACAGTTGAACTGTGACCAGCTGAACTCCTGTTATTGTAATAATATCTGTTATTGTAACATGATATTTTGATCTGAGCAGACAGTCAAACTGAAGTGTCATGTTCTGAAGACAAAACTGTATTTTTCAGTTCTGACTGATGAAAGTTTGTATGTAGAGAATGATGAAACCCACTGTCAATCTGAAGTGGCTTTGATAAAAACAGTTCATGAATGTGTTTCTGAGGGTTTTTTTTCAGCAGCTTTCTCTGTTCACACTTTTATCTGAAGGGCCCTGGCTGTCAAGGAGATGGTTCATATGACTCCTCATAGACAAAAAAGCTCTTCACTCATAGTTAAAAGCCATGTCTGATAGAATTTGATTAAAACTGAAATAATTTTGAACAGCTCAGCCAACACAATGAAGTCTTCTTCTCTGTTGTTACAGAAACATCAAGACAAAGGAAGAACCAAGAGTCGTCGCTGTGAGCAATGTGGAAAAGTCCTCGCCTCTTCATCAAATCTGATTAAACATATGAGAATTCACAGTGGAGATAAACCCTTTAGCTGTGATCAATGTGGATCAGCTTTTACCCAGTTGGATAATCTAAAACAACACCAACGTATTCACACTGGAGTTAAGCCATACAGATGTGATCAGTGTGGATCAGCTTTTACCACATCAGGTATCTACGGATACACCAACGTATTCACACTGGAGTTAAGGCATACAGATGTGATCAATGTGGATCAGCTTTTACCCCCGGTTGGATAAACTAACGAACACCAACATATTCACACTGGAGTTAAGCCATACAGATGTGATCAATGTGGATCAGCTTTTACCCGGTTGGATAAACTAAAAGAACACCAACATATTCACACTGGAGTTAAGCCATACAGATGCGATCAGTGTGGATCAGCTTTTACCACATCAGGTGATCTACGGATACACCAACGTATTCACACTGGAGTTAAGCCATACAGATGCGATCAGTGTGGATCAGCTTTTACCACATCAGGTAATCTACGGATACACCAACGTATTCACACTGGAGTTAAGCCATACAGATGTGATCAATGTGGATCAGCTTTTACCACATCAGGTAATCTAAAGAAGCACCAACGTATTCACACTGGAGTTAAGTAGGGCTGGGTTAAACGATTATTTTTGTAATCGATTAATCTAGAAAATTGTTTTTCGATGCATCGATTAATCTAACGATTCATTTTTAAATCCGATTCGATTAGATTTCGATTCAATTATCGATTATCTCCCCATAATTTAACCTATATAGCAATTAATGCTAATTTATCTCCATGAATAAAACACAAATTTCTTCTTTCAAGTTCAAAAATGAATTGTATTGAACAATACAACAATAAAGTGCACACAGTTGTAGTGCAATGGAATCCTATAATAAAAAAATAATAAAATAAAACTTTCCTTCAATAAATAAAACTGCAAAAAACACCATCTGAACCAAAATCTTATCTTCTTTGGCATCTTTGGCATCTGACTACTTCAGTACACTTTCAGTTAGAGACATTTAAACTTTAAACGGTTCTCTAAAGGTTGGACTATTTTCATATGACTCTGTTTGTAAAAAAATCATTTCCTTTTGATTTCAGTTTGTGTTAGTGCCCATATGCTTCAACTTGAGCTACAATTTATACATCAAAACATTGGTAAATTTGTTTACCAAATTTGTAAAAATAAAATTGTTCTTTTTCTAATCCTAACCTACCAAAGCCGCGCTACTTGATGAATTTGAAATATGAGCCTCACAGTCTGAAGAGTCACCTGAAATTCTGCATACTTTCTAATGGGAGGTCGTCAGTTTCATATAATTTTTTTCTCACTTCAGGAACGACCATTGTTTTGTCTTTTTACAGGTATAGAAAATAAAATAGATTATATCACTGCACTATTTCTTGTGAATTTAAGTGTATCAAAATGGTTTTGATTAACATTAGCATTTTGCTAATTTTGCTGCTGTTAACATGCAGCTGACAGAAATTTTGAGCATAACATTAATTTAGTTTAGTTTAACATGCTTCTAATTTAGCAGCAGTTTTTTTTTTTTAACTTGGCTTCCTTGAGCACTTCTTCTCACTTAGTTGTGGCTAGTATGTAGCTCACCTTGCTGTATTTAGCTTGTTCTTATTTGTTAGCTTCTACATAATTTTGCTGAATTGAGATTTTTCAAGTTTTGTCTACTTTTGCATTCTCTGGGTAATTTCAAAAGTTCCTGTATGAAGATGTTCAGCTCCTTCTTGAGATGAAGATTTTGACTTCTGCTTTTAAAGATCTTTGTGCTTTTACATATTATGCTTTACTGTAATACATTTATGGGTCTCTTTATCATTTACATTTTGCAGGTTTAGGAGTTTTTTCCTAGTTGCTACAGGGGGCTCCTCATGGCTACATGGAACCCATGTTTCTGCATAATCCACATTGAGCAGGAAACATCTCTGGATATTTGTATTCTAGAAGCTCTTTGTTGTCAGGTGTGATATTGTTTGATGTTTCAATGGTCATTGATGTTATAGGAACACTGTGACTGGAGTAAAGGTTTAAATCCTTCATAAAATTGCCTCCTTGTGTGTCATTTCTTCTCTTTACAATTACACAAAATTATAAATTAACATATTATTGTGTCTGAAAGTAATAGACCAAATGTCATGTCATTGTTGATGTTCACATAGACCAGTTGAATATGTTCTATGATGGATGGAGAGTAAATTTCACTGTTGAACCTCAGCAGGGGGGTGTGGAGTTTGCATGTTCTCCCCGTGCTGCCGTGGGTTTCCTCCAGATACTCCAGCTTCCTCCCACAGTCCAAAGACATGCATGTTAGAATAATTGGTGGTTCTAAATTGCCTGTACGTGTGACTGTGAGTGGTTGTTTGTCTATATGTGGCCCTGCAATGGACTGGTGACCTGTCCAGGGTGGACCCCTGCCTTTTGCCCGAAGAGAGCTGGGATAGACTCCAGCAGATCCCTGTGACCCTGCAGAGGATTAAACGGGCATAGATGATGGATGGAAACAAACCGAGCCGATGCAGTTTCCCCCACCGCAACTCCTTCTGTAATCCTGTCGAAAAAAACAAGAAAATAACAAACAAACAAACCGAGCCGATGAAGGGTTCCTCATCACAACTCCTTCTGCGATCCTGTTGAAACTAAGCTTTGGACATCTTTAAATATGTAACATCAAGTCAGTGGTTTTGGGATCCACGCGCACCTTTGTCTAGGGACAACTCGAGGTTAACCACCATGGTTCAGACAACAGCGTCAGGCACAACGTTGGCTCGGCAATCTCACAAACAAAGTCCACGCAGAGAGGTTAGGGCAGACAAAGAATAGGTCCAAGATCCAAGGGAAAAAGAGGTGAGAAGGAGGGCAGCCAACAATCAGAAAAGATGGAACAGTCCAGGTCGGCAACAGGGAAGAACGCTCAGTAATGTTTGCAGGGCAAAACAAGACTTCACAAGGAAGATAGAGAAAACACTGCTATTATATTTCAAATAATGAGCAGCACCTGTGCTGGTAACAAGGCCTACACACAGGATTGTGGGAGATGGGGTCTGAGGGGACCGGTTAGTACTCAGTGAAGGCTCCCTCTGGTGGCGATCAGAGGGAGCCCCAGAGGCCTGACTTGTAACAAAATGATGGAACTGGAGAACATGCATGACCAGACTTGACTTTTTAAAGAATAAAACACAATCAACTGCTTGTGAAAATATAAAGTAATAAATTAATTAGATTGAAAAAGAAGAAATACAATGAAATGACGTAAAAACAACGTAAACATACCCATCTTAACACCATTTTCGTCTTTTGATTCCTTTTCTCCTGAAGTCTTCAGAAGGACGTAGATTTCCTTTGCTGACTTCTTTAAAGAAAAATGGTTTTCAGTTAATAAAGCACATAGAAACAAATAAAAAGGAAGACCTATCCATCTACAGTCTGAGGAACCATTTGAAATTTTTACACAAGTGGGACCCTCTTCAACAACTTCCAGGTTTCAAGAAGTTACTAATAAAACACAGTAATTAGATATTTCAAAAAGCCACATGAGGAGAAACAGGAATGACAAAAACACATTCAAATATAATTTCATTCAAAATCTAAGGGGAACCTCATTTTTGGCTGGAAAATTAATCAACATTTAATGGAAACTGACAATCAAAACTTAGAACTGACCTAATCTCATCCACATCAGTTACTTCAACTGTTCTTTAATTCTGTCATTTCTGTCTTTACTCCACTGTGTCTGCTCATCTACGCCACTTATTTTAAAATCACAAACATATGTATCCAAGTTTTAACAGCTGAGCTATTAACAACAAAAACCTTGAAATTGTTCTATTAGGGTGATCAATAAATAAGTTAAAAAGTTGTTCAATAATCCTTGATCCAGGTAAAATGTTCATTTTGATCATGATATTGATTAGAGGTCATACTGGCCAGCCCTAACTTATATAAAAATGTTAACAGTGTCTGACAGTAATATGAAGTTAATATGAAAATGAAATCACAAATCAAACTCCATATATTTTCCTTGATTCGTACTGAACCAACTCCCTTGTGTCTCTCCTGTTACCTGCTGCATTTACCGCCACAATTATCTTTCTATGATCCCTTAATTATCTGGAGACTCTTTCAAACAACAACTTTATCTCAACTGAAGGAAACACGTCCTCTATGCTCATGACAGAAGCATTCACATGTTCTACATAAAACCTGTAAAAACTTGATGTGTTTATGTGCAGGTCATGGGGATCTGAGGAGGGATTTATGATTTATAACGGAGTCCACCTGGAGTTGCTTTATGACGTCATACAGAAGCCTCGAACGCTCACACTCGCGCATGCGCAAACAGGACGCGTGATCATGAAACAGTGACTCATATAAAACGTTCTACCTCACTAATGATTAATAGAAAAATCAGAACGTAAAATTAAAACATCTCACACAAGTTGCTTTAGTTTCAATTCCTGAATCGAAAATTAAAGCATGTGTTATTGCTGTTTAACACAGGCATGAAAATCCCTCACCTTTTAGCGAAATTCACCGCTTTGAAGTCAAAAAGGGTGACCAACTTGTTAAGAAGCTTGAGGAAACCGACCTGTGCATCACCGATGTCTACGAGGAGCTGAGGAAGTTCAGGCAAAAAATGGTACAGAGGAAGGAAGACTGCTTCTTTGGCTTCCAGACAAAGCGACTGATGGAGAAGGTACCAGGACAGAAGACCAAAATCAAAGATGACTTCACAGCATTTTATGACTCCACTGTCCAGTACATTGACAAATGGTTTGATTTTTCATGTGAGAATGTGATGGTGCAACTGAGGCCAATAGGCCTGTATGACGAACTCACTTTCACAGAACTTGAGAAGATGGTGCCGGCTCTGAAACTGGGAGACAGTATTAACATGGATGATCTTCACGAAGAGTTCTGCATCAGCAAAGACGAAATAAAGAAACAGTCAAAGGATGCAACGAAATCCACTGGGGAAAAATGGGTGGCAGTCTTTCAAAGTGTAGGGAAGGAAAAAATGAAGAATATATTCAAGATTGTCTCCTTCATTCTCAGTGTGCCAGGCTCTAATGCCTTTGTGGAGAGAATTTTTTCTCTAATGAGTGACAAATGGTGCGATGCCAGGAATGGTTGCAGTACAGAACTGATTAAGAATGAACTGCTTGTCACGGTGAACTGTTCCTTGTCCTGCAAGGACTTCTACCAGGCAGTTCTGAAGGACAGGAAGATGCTGGAGTCAGTCAGGAGCAGCAGGAAATATCCCTGGAAGCAATAGGCCTTAATGGTGAGTTTTGATTTGAATTTGTCTATGCTGTATATCTTATACCCACACACCTTCACTCTAACATGGGGTGGGAGTATTTCTCAATCTAAATATAATTTTAACTTGTCTATGTATCTTGTTTATGCAACACAGTATAATGTATGTTGGATGGCAGTATTTTTCAATCTAAATGTTATTCCTTTTTTGTTTGTTTGCTTTTTTAAAATTTCCTTCAGCATAAGAGCTCGTCCATGCCACTGTTCTGTTTGGCGTCTGTAGAAGGATGAGATGTTGGAGTTTGGAAAAGCCATTGAAGAATTAACTGGTGAGCCTTCATTTGAAGGTCAATATGAAGATGTTATTACACACACACACACATGCTCATTGAATGGCAGTAGGCCTTTTCTCAATCTAAATATCCTTCCTTTTATTTAATGCAGGATAAGATGATCCCCATGCCATACTGAAAAGAATCAGACCTTCAACATACCCTCTTAAGTTTTAATAAATAAGTTGCATACTTGAACACATATCTGTCTTCTAGCTTCTCCTTCAAAATATTTCTCTCAAATTGAATATGTGATAGCAGCTGGTTCAGGCCTAAAGCGTTTTAGAGTAGTTTTGATTCTTACTTACCGGTAAACACAATACCGTTTTGCAAATGCATAATTAATTTCACAAAATTATCCTGAAATTAGTAGGATTGTGGTCTGGATAAGAAAACATCATCATTTCTGGCATGGGTAGGGTGGCAAGACGTCAGTCTTTTCAATGCCATAAAATGCAGGAAATTGCATCTAAGAAACACAACATTTTTAAAATGTATCATATCAATTTAATCTTATAAATATGTCCCCCGTCTATCACGATCGTTTCGTTCCAGAACATAAACCCAGGATACAGTGAAAACAGGAAACATTTGATTTGATATAGTTTAAGCCTTTAAATACCCCTACCACACACTTTTAAATGCATTTTAAACATACTTGTACTAAAAAAATCGCCAATAAAAGAATGTCTGCATAATCTGTAATAATAATGGAATAACATGATTAGAGGTGTCCCGATCCGATATTCATATCGGATCGGCCGCCGATATGAGCAAAAAATGCGGATCGGTATCGGATCGGCAAGCCCTAAAAATGCCGATCCAGACTCCCGATCCAGTTTTTTTCGATAGTCCGTTCCGGGTTTTCAGCGCACCGCGCAGCGCATTATTCAGATAACCCATCCAGGTCTTGCTCTGTGTTTCCCTAATATCCGGTCCGCATTTTCCAGCACACCTTCAGGAGGAGCTCGAGTTGTCTCGCGCGGGGGGCGGGGTGTTTGGTTTGTGGCTGTGCACTGTGCCCGACAGAGAGAGAGAAACAGAGAGAAGCGCCGCTCGCGAGGCAGACAGCAGCCATCAGCGGCCAAGTGATGGCTTCAAACCTAGCGGTTTGAGTGCGCGTGAGTCGCTAAATCACCAGAAAAAGTCGCTAGATTTGTCGCTAGTCGCTTTTTACAAATTAAGTCGCTAGGGGGGTCTGGAAAGTCGCTAGATATAGCGACAAAGTCGCTGCTCTCTCTCTGTCGGGCACAGGGCACAGCCACAAACACCCCGCCCCCTGCGCGAGACAACTCAAGCTCCTCTCCACCCCCCACCCCCCGTTTGGGACGTTTGGGAATCGTGACAAACTGCCACTGAACAGTGTCAAAGCACAGGTACTAATGCTGTTAATAGACAGTTAAACTCAGGTTGTGTTTGCTTAATACAATTAACAATATTATCTGCACTTATGGCTTGTAAAGCTGTGGTTTACTGATGCCATTTCTGTTTGTTATTTATCATTTTGTCTATTTTGTGTTGATTTGTTGAATAAATAGGTCAGTTTCTCGTTACCAACCAATGGTATTATTCAAATGCACCTAATTCAGCTGACTAGTTATTATCAGGAGTAAAACCCTATTCAGCGTGAGTCTGACAACAAAGTAAGTTGGTAAATGACTTAAAACTTTTAATACATGCTCAGATAGGCTGGTATCGGTATCGGCAGATATCGGTATCGGATCGGAAGTACAAATAAATATCGGTATCGGACCGGAAGTTCAAAATGCTGGATCGGGACATCTCTAAACATGATCGCTATGAACTGCATTGTGTGGTTCTGACTGTCTGAGTCAGAACCAGACAGTCAGAACCACACAGAATGTGTTTGGAGCAAAGGCAGCTCTCTGATTGGATGAAAAAGGTAAGGAGGCGGGACAAGCGGGTGACTGACGGTAGCCTGTGTGTTCTCAGAGAGGGAGTGCCAGAGTTTGACTTCCTTAAATTTTCCCATTCATTCTCTATGGTAGTTCTTGTAACAAGAACTACCATAGAGAATGAATGGGAAAAGTTGGAAAAAAGTTGGAAAATGGGAAAAGGCTCTGATGCTGCTTTCTCGCAACAATTGAATCATAGGCAACTGGACTTAGATTTGTCTAGAAGACGTTTTGCCTCTTATCCAAGCGGCTTCATCAGTTCTCAACGCATCGGTCTGACTAGTCCGCACTAGTCAGATAAACAGTGGAGTATGACTCAGGTTTTTAACATCTGTGGAGGTGTGCACCCACCACTTTCTAAAGACAATACTTCGTTAGTGGAGTTTGGCTGGACCCTTTGTTTGGGTCAGGAGAGTCACACCAGTGAAAGGACAGTCGTTAGGGGTGAGTGGGGCCCCTGTTGGACAACAGTCGTTAGGCATGAGGTGTGGTTGCCAGTGGACGACTGTCGTTATGCTTCTTTGAGCAACTTGAGTTTAGTTTAGGGCAGTCCTTGTTATTCAGTCTCTTAGGAACAGTAGCGAGTGCTGCATTGTAAATGGGAGATAGATGAAATCTTAAGCCACCTCCCCTGTTTAGAGACGGCTTTTCTAATTTAATGTAGATGGATTCTTTTACTCCTCTCTCAAACTATCTGTCCTCTCTGTCCAAGATTTTCACGTTTTTGTCCTCAAAAGAGTGAGCCTTCTCCTTTATATGAACATAAACAGCGGAAACTGGACCTGAGGAGTTCGCCCTTCTGTGTTGGTAATTCCCCAATGTATGAGTCTTTACATTCCTCACTGCATTGGACAGCATATACCAAATTACTTTTTTGCGTGTGGGGTACCCTGTCTTTGGGGTGTACTAGTTTCTGCCTGAGAGTGTTACCTGGTTTGAAACACACAGGAATTTGGTGTTGATTAAAAATTCTCCTGAGTTTTTCCGACACCCCAGACACGTAGGGTATGACAATGTTCCTGTGCTTGTTATCTTCCTCAGCCCTCTCTGAGATATTGGTCTTGTTGGATCGTTTTGTTCTGTTGAACGTTCAGCTAGGGTAGCCGCAAGTTTCCAACGCCCTCCTCACATGTTTGTGTTCCTGTTCCTTTGCCTGGATAGTGGTAGGAACCTTATCAGCCCGGTGCTGTACAGTTCTGATAACTCCCAATTTGTGTTCCAGAGGGTGATGTGACAACCATCTTTGTCTTAGATGGTTTCTGTGATCCGCAACCTTCCAAGCCAACTTTTCATACTCTCGCACTATTTTGAGGGTAGCCAACCCAAAATCCTCCTACAGACTGTAGGAGGAGCAGCATCAGAGCCAGAGACTTAAAGAACCTGAACAAACTGATGAAGAAGGCTGGCTCTGTTCTACAGATGATGGAGAAAAGGAGGATACTTCACAAAATGAAGACCATCGTGGAAAATCCTAAACATCCTCGACACAACACAGTGATTGAACAGCAGAGTGTCTTCAGTCAGAGGATCTTCAGATCTGTTGTAACATAGATTGCTGCATGAGATCCTTCCTGAACACAGCAATAACCATCTACAATGACTCACTGAAGAGACTTCAATCATGTTACTGTAAATATTTAATTTTTCTTTGGGGATCAATAAAGTATTTCTGAGTTGAACTGAATTTGAATTGAAAATAAAAAGAATCAAAGTTTCCGTCCAGCTTGAATCCAGACGTATCAAGACAAAAACCAGGTTAGAAAAGTTTTAATTGACTCAGAGCTGAGCTTCAGCAGCATCATCAAGGCTGGAACTAAAACAGCTTTTTATCACCTCAAACTGATATGAAGAGTCAGAGATCTGATGTCCAGAGCAGATTTAGAGAAGCTCATCCAGCCTTCATCTCCAGCAGACTGACTACTGTAACGCTCTTCTGTCTGGTCTTCAGCTCATCCAGAATGCTGCTGCCAGAGTTCTAACCAGAACCAGGAGAAGACATGAAGATGCTGAACATGGCTGGTGGAGACATTTGAAACATTCAGAGCTTTTCCTAATGGACAGTGAGTAGTTACTAGTGGACTTTCTAACATCTGTCTTGGTCATGTCCTGAAATACCTTCTAATAACCTGTTTTAGGTCATCAGACCAACTAGAGAACAGTGACCTGTTGACAAAGGAGGAGGTTTGGTTTTGACCTTGGTGGGAATATAAACAGCCCCCACACCAATTTTATAGTGAAATTTACTCTCCATCCATCATAGAACATATTCAACTGGTCTATGTGAACATCAACAATGACATGACATTTGATCTGTTACTTTCAGAACACAATACTATGTTCATTTATAATTTTGTGTAATTGTAAAGAGAAGAAATGACACACAAGGAGGAAATTTCATGAAGGATTTAAACCTTTACTCCAGTCACAGTGTTCCTATAACATCAATGACCATTGAAACATCAAACAATATCACACCTGACAACAAAGAGCTTCTAGAATACAAATATCCAGAGATGTTTCCTGCTCAATGTGGATTATGCAGAAACATGGGTTCCATGTAGCCATGAGGAGCCCCCTGAAGCAACTAGGAAAAAACTCCTAAACCTGCAAAATGTAAATGATAAAGAGACCCATAAATGTATTACAGTAAAGCATAATATGTAAAAGCACAAAGATCTTTAAAAGCAGAAGTCAAAATCTTCATCTCCAGAAGGAGCTGAACATCTTCATACAGGAACTTTTGAAATTACCCAGAGAATGCAAAAGTAGACAAAACTTGAAAAATCTCAATTCAGCAAAATTATGTAGAAGCTAACAAATAAGAACAAGCTAAATACAGCAACGTGAGCTACATACTAGCAACAACTAAGTGAGAAGAAGTGCTCAAAGAAACCAAGTTTTAAAAAAAAAACTGCTAGATTAGAAGCATGTTAAACTAAACTAAATTAATGTTATGCTCAAAATTAATGTTAACAGCAACAAAATTAGCAAAATGCTAATGTTAATCAAAACCATTTTGATACAGTTAAATTCACAAGAAATAGTGCAGTGATGTAATTTATTTTATTTTCTATACCTGTAAAAAGACAAAACAATGGTCGTTCCTGAAATGAGAAAAAAATTACATAAAAATTGACAATCTCCCATTAGAAAGTATGCAGAATTTCAGGTGACTCTTCAGACTGTGAGGCTCATATTTAAAATTCATCAAGTCGTGCGGCTTTGCTTGGTTAGGATTAGAAAAAGAACAATTTTATTTTTTATACATCAAAACATTGGTAAACAAATTTACCAGTGTTTTGATGTATAAATTGTAGCTCAAGTTGAAGCATATGGGCATTAACACAAACTGAAATCAAAAGGAAATGTTTTTTTTTTTACTGAGTCATATGAAAATAGTCTAACCTTTAGAGAACTGTTTAAAGTTTAAATGTCTCTAACTGAAAGTATGCTGAAGTAGTCAACTGTCAAAGAGCAAGAAGTTTTCACAAGATCTGAAGAGCTTCCCATTCATTTTCACTGACAGATACATTTTAATAAACATTCGATATTAAAAATATAAATAAATAATTGAAGCCAAAAAAAAGATCAGAGCAGAAATCTCCAGGCTGAATATTTTGGTACAAGAATGGTTGAAACTGCACAAAGTATGCAGAAGTAGTTAGGGACCAAAGAATGGTGGAAGAAGATACAGGGAGAAACAAGATCACCATAGGTGTGATCTATGACCTATTAATATTGATTATTCAAGTAAGGGAGTTTCTTCTCATCGGTGAGGATGCCAGGGTAACCATGGCAATTAGCTTAGGGGGAGGAGCCAAACAACAACAACAACAAGGATGTGAAACAAGTTTGTCTTCCTCGATGCCACAGTCCTTGTAGAGACCATATTGTGGTGTGACTTTAACAAGAAAAAAGTTACTGTTATTGATGAACACACCTACATCCTGGTTACTAAAGAGACGTCCAGGAGAAATCAAATTAGGCTACATTTGTGTGAAAATACACACACACTGCATTTATTTTCCTCTCAGTAAAGATGATTATCTTCTTGTCTTTGATGCTGTTGTTGAGGCAGATTTTCAAAATGTGGTTACTGGTGACCAGCTTTAATCCTCCATGAATCTGTTGATGTTTTTGACGTCTGATGATCTGAGAAAAACCTTCCCCACAGTCTACAGACAAAACTCATTTTCAAAATGATGACATTTGTGCATTTTTAATTAAAATCACAGTGATAACTGATCCACACTGATCACAGGTTTACTGTTTCTCTCCATTGTGAATTTTTTGGTGCATCTTCACTTTATCTGATCCAGTAGAAGCTGCCCCACACTGATCACATCTGTATCGTTTATCTCTATTGTGAGCAAGTTTGTGTCGTTTTAGATGATCCATCCGGGTAAAAGCTGAACCACACTGATCACATCTGTATGGCTTAACTCCAGTGTGAATACGTTGGTGCTTCGTTAGACCATCTGATGTGGTAAAAGCTGATCCACACTGATCACATCTGTATGGCTTAAATCCAGTGTGAATACGTTGGTGTGTCTGTAGATGACCTGATGTGGTAAAAGCTGATCCACACTGATCACATCTGTATGGCTTAACTCCAGTGTGAATACGTTGGTGCTTCTTTAGACCACCTGATGAGGTAAAAGCTGATCCACACTTGATCACATCTGTATGGCTTAACTCCAGTGTGAATACGTTGGTGTGTCCGTAGATTACCTGATGAGGTAAAAGCTGATCCACATTGATCACATCTGTATGGCTTAACTCCAGTGTGAATACGTTGGTGTGTCCGTAGATTACCTGATGTGGTAAAAGCTGATCCACACTGATCACATCTGTATGGCTTAACTCCAGTGTGAATACGTTGATGCTTCTTTAGATCACTTGATGTGGTAAAAGCTGATCCACACTGATCACATCTGTATGGCTTAACTCCAGTGTGAATACGTTGGTGAGTCTGTAGATGACCTGATGAGGTAAAAGCTGATCCACATTGATCACATCTGTATGGCTTAACTCCAGTGTGAATACGTTGGTGCCTCTTTAGATCACTTGATGTGGTAAAAGCTGATCCACATTGATCACAGCTGAAAGGTTTATCTCCACTGTGAATTCTCATATGTCTAATCAGATGTGATGAAGAGGCGAGGACTTTTCCACATTGCTCACAGCGATGACTCTTGGTTTTTCCTTTGTCTTGATGTTTCTGTAACAACAGAGAAGAAGACTTCATTGTGTTCGCTGAGCTGTTCAAAATTATTTCAGTTTTAATCAAATTCTATCAGACATGGTTTTTAACTATGAGTGAAGAGCTTTTTTGTCTATGAGGAGTCATATGAACCATCTCCTTGACAGCCAGGGCCCTTCAGATAACACGTCTCAGTTTGTCAGATCAATTCAATTCAATTCAATTCAATTTTATTTATATAGCGTCTGTTACAATGACAATTGTCTCTAGGCGCTTTACAGAGACCCAGAGCATGACCCCCGAGCAAATATCATCAACTAAGATTATATCATTAAATCCAATCAATGATAATGGCAGGTAAAAAACTCCCACGTAGGGAGAAAAAAAAACCTTTATACCAAACAGTGGCAAGGAAAAACTCCACTTTAAGAGGAAGAAACCTTGAGCAGGACAAGGCAAACATCAAAAGTGTGAACAGAGAAAGTTGCTGAAACAAAAACCATCAGAACACATTCATGAACTGTTTTTATCAAAGCCACTTCAGATTGACAGTGGGTTTCATTCATTCTCTACACACAAACGTTCATCAGTCAGAACTTAAAAATACAGTTTTGTCTTCAGAACATGACACTTCAGTTTGACTGTCTGCTCAGATCAAAATATCATGTTACAATAACAGATATTATTACAATAACAGGAGTTCAGCTGGTCACAGTTCAACTGTCTGGAAATAGGAAGTACACTATGATGTAGATGTGAGGCTGTTGTCTAAATAGGTCAGCAGGTGATGTCATTGGTCATTGTGCTGAATAGGCTCTGGTTTTAGGTCAGATCACTAATGTGTCCCTCACCAGACACTATTTTGAGTTTTTTATTATTTTACTCCACACCAGTGCAGTTTTGTTTAGTGTTCGTTTATGGTTTGTAAGGTCAGCTCCATAGATCGCTCAGTCTCCATCATGGTCAAATATCTTGACCATAAACATTTATTACGATGTTTATTCTGAATATTGCGTTTATTGAGATGTTTTTTTTTACCATTGGGTGAAGTTTAGGGAGTTTGAGACTTTGTTTTATACGAGTATGTTGGCTGGAATTTTGGCTAGCCTTCTCTTTACTATTTTATTGTCTGTACTTCATAGACTGTTTGCTGTTTAGTTGCCTTCACCGTACCGTACCGTACCGTACCATCTTCTTCCGCTTATCCGAGGTCGGGTCGCGGGGGCATCAGCCGGAGTAAGGAAGCCCAGACCACCCTCTCCCCGGCCACTTCTTCCAGCTCCTCTGGAGGGATCCCGAGGCGTTCCCAGGCCAGCCGAGAGACATAGTCCCTCCAGCGTGTCCTGGGTCTTCCCCGGGGTCTCCTCCCAGTGGGACGTGCCCGGAACACCTCACCAGGGAGGCGTCCAGGAGGCATCCTAACCAGATGCCCGAGCCACCTCATCTGGTTCTTCCCAATGCGGAGGAGCAGCGGTTCTACTCTGAGCCCCTCCCGGATGACCGAGCTTCTCACCCTATCTCTAAGGGAGAGCCCGGCCACCCTGCGAAGGAAGCTCATTTCAGCCGCTTGTATCCGCGATCTTGTTCTTTCGGTCACTACCCAAAGCTCATGACCATAGGTGAGGGTAGGAACGTAGATCGACCAGTAAATCGAGAGCTTCGCCTTCCGACTCAGCTCTCTCTTCACCACAACAGACCGGCGCAGCACCCGCATCACTGCAGATGCTCCTCCTCATCCGAGATTCAACTATCCGCCGGACCCTCCTCTCCAGGACCCCTGAATAGACCTTCCCAGGGAGGCTGAGGAGTGTGATCCCCCTGTAGTTGGAACACACCCTCCGGTCCCCCTTTTTAAAGAGGGGGACCACCACCCCCAGTCTGCCAATCCAGCGGTACTGTCCCCGATGTCCACGCGATGCTGCAGAGGCGTGTCAACCAAGACAGCCCCTCAGCCATCCAGAGCCCTGAGGAACTCTGGGCGGATCTCATCCACACCTGGGGCCCTGGCACCGAGGAGCTTTTTAACCACCTCGGCAACCTCAGCCCCAGAGATAGGAGAGTCCACCCCTGAGTCCCCAGACTCTGCTTCCTCATTGGAAGACGTGTCGGCGGGATTGAGGAGGTCTTTCGAAGTATTCCCTCCACCGATCCACAACGTCCCGAGTCGAGGTCAACAGCTCCCCATCCCCACTGTATACAGTGTTGATGGAGCACTGCTTCCCCCTCCTGAGACGCCGGATGGTGGACCAGAATTTCTTCGAAGTCGTTCTCCATGGCCTCTCCAAACTCCTCCCATGTCCGAGTTTTTGCCTCAGCAACCGCCGAAGCCGCGTTCCGCTTAGCCTGCCGATACCTGTCAGCTGCCTCCGGAGTCCCACATGCCAAAAAGGCCTTATAGGACTCCTTCTTCAGCTTGACGGCATCCCTCACTGCTGGTGTCCACCAATGAGTTCTGGGATTGCCGCCGCGACAGGCACCAACGACCTTACGGCCACAGCTCCGGTCGGCCGCCTCAACAATAGAGGCCCGGAACATAGCCCACTCGGACTCAATGTCCCCTGCCCCCCTCGGAACAGGGTCGAAGTTCTGCCGGAGGTGTGAGTTAAAGCTCCTTCTGACAGGAGACTCTGCTAGACGTTCCCAGCAGACCCTCACAACACGTTCGGGCCGCCAGGTCTGACCGGCATCCTCCCCACCATCTGAGCCAACCCACCACCAGGTGGTGATCAGTTGACAGCTCCGCCCCTCTCTTTGCCCGAGTGTCCAAGACATGCGGCTGCAAGTCCGACGATACGATTATGAAGTCGATCAGTTGCCTTCACATTTTCTTTTATTCTTGTTATACCAATTCTGGGACCTTGCTGCACTTGATTTTTTTTAAATTTTAATTGTATTTAAAATTCATATGAGTAATCCTGACTGAGTGTTTGTGGTTTGTAAGGTGGAGCTGCCAGCATCAACACTGAATAAACAGTGTGGTCTGAACAACAACCTTGACCACCGTGTGTCCATCTCTTGCCTCACTTTGCATTCCAATAACAGCCCTTAACACAACACAGAGTCCTCGGGTGTAGAGAGGTGCAGTCCTACACGGGCTGGGCTACATGAACATAAACCCTGCTGAGTACAGTCAACATGAAATCAACTGTTTTATGTACAAAATTTACTTCACATCCACCAAAAACTAATCACTTTCATAAATAATGGACATCCATTTAACCCTGCTGTGAAAGTATCTGAAAAGGAGCTGATGTGATGATTTCATCTCATCTAATCAAATGCTGAACAAAACATTAAACAGCACAGCAATAGCTTTGATGACTTATTCAACTGTGTTGAATGAGTGTATTTTGATGCTGGTGTGTTTCTGTCAGATACATGTCTCCTAGTGAGAAGGAAATTACTGACACACTTGTTAAAACCTGTTGTTCTCAGGTTTTTAAAGCAGCATAATTGGTTCAACTAACAGATTTTTTTTTTCTTGTCAACCAAGTCACAGGGAATTTCTTTGGAAATTTAAAACTTTTTTTCCAGATGACGTTGAGTAGACGCAAACAACTGGTGCTCCTGCTAACTCTAAATATTTTATCCTCTTGACTCCTTTCAGCCACAAACATACATACTACACTTTGTATCTTTGTCCTTTTTAAACTATTGCCTCTGTCTCCAAATGGCCTCAGAGTGGCAAAACCAGGAATTTGGCCGGATTGACGATGGAAAGTATCTCCTGGCTACTAGCTCAGCACCAGAAGGAGCTGGTCCCTGATTTTAATAGAGATGTTCAGATACCATTTTTTCCCTCCCGATACCAATTCCGATTCTTGAGCTGTGGGTATCAGCCGATACCGACTATCGATCCGAGTATGATAGTAAAAGAAATTGCCTGACTGTAATATAATTATTGCTGTTGCAAAACATGAAGAAAATACAGCAAATCCAAGCCAATTGTCTTATTCTGTGATATATTAGATAAGTTAAGCCAACGCACGACGTGCTGCTAACATAACTTTTTATTCACCATATCAGGACAGCCATCTTTATTCTCAGCAGCAGCGGACCAACTCTGAATACACACACTTCACCTGTGCCAATCACGCTCATGTGCACTTCAGGGAACGGTCGGAATTTGTATTACCTAAGAATATTACACCATTTATGTCTATACTTATTTCCAAATAGAGCAGTATTGCAAAATTTAAAAGTATTTATTTTTTCTGGTAGTGTAACGGAAGTAACCAGTAAATAAATCATAAAATATAAATTACTTGATATCGGTTGGTGCCTGGACTCCTGTACTCTCCGATACCGATACTGGCATTTTTAGCAGTATTGGAGCAGTTTCCGATACTGGTATTGGAACAACACTAGATTTTAAGAACTCTTTTAGTTCACTGGAAACAAAGTTTGACCAAGTCTGACTTGCTGTGGAGGATCATGACCAGCTCCTTGCATCGGATGACCTAAGCCAGCATGTGAGGGAGCTGTTTGGAAAATGTTTGCTCTAGTTTGCGTGAAAGCAACATCAAAGTCAAAGCTAAGGTTGCTGACAACTGATCCGTGTGCAGGAGGACTACAGTCCTGAAGTTTTGAGCCAGCATGCCGAGTACAGAGAAGTGATGGTGGAGCTGTACAACCGAGGTCTTAAACCAGCCTTACTGTACCCTGATGCTCCAAATCACTCTTCCCAGCAGAGAAGTTTTTGCACTCCAAAGATATATTGACGGCCTCCCCACCACATCGTACTGACAAATTCGCTTAATTCAAGATGCACTGTCTAAAAACAAGCTCCTATATCTCACTGAAATGTTACTCTTTAGGTGATTTTGTCTTATATTAAGTGTGATGAGATATTTTGACTAGAAATTAGAAAAATACACTTGGTAAGATTTTGAGTTTTTGCAGTGTGTTGAATGTCTGCAGATGCTGCTAGCCAACGTACTCATGCTAAACTGTTGGGACAGCTGCTGTACAGCTGAAAGTGGTGAGGTCCAGCTGGTCTATATCACCACCACACAGTTAACCCTTTAGGTGCTGGAGTTTTTTCAAGAAAATATTCAATTTTGATATCAAGATTTCAAAAGGCTATAACTAAAAAGCAAAGTTTCAAATTTTGACTTAAAGTTTGTGATAGGAGTGAAATTATTCAAATAATTTGGTGGTGGCCATATTGGGAAATGTTCAATTTTGATATCAAGGTGTCAAAAGGCTATAACTTTAAAGTGGTTTGAGATAAAGGCATACTGTAAATGAGAAATATCTTCAGTATGAACCAAAATTTGGGATGGAAGTAGATTTGTCATCTAATTTGATTATTGTGACATCACCAGGTGGCAGGCATAGAAAACATCCATTTTTGTTATCAAGATTTCAAAAGGCTGCAATTTGAAAGTGGTTTGAGATAAGGGCATACTATAATCGAGGAATATTGTTGAAACAAAATTTGGGCTGTAAGTGAATTGTCAACTAATTTGCATATTGTGACATCAACAGGTGGCGGCCATATTGGAAAATGTCAATTTTCTTATAAAGATTTCAAAAGGCTATAATTTGAGCGGTTTGTGATAAGGGAATACTTTCAACAGTTAATGTGAGATATATTCAGTATGAAATAAAATTTTTGATAGAAATAAATTCACTGATCCAATTTGTATAATCTTTAAGCACTGTTTGGCAGCCATATGGAATTGTATTATTTTCAAAGACCTTCAATGATCAAGATGGCACTGCTTGTAGTTTTTCAGTGTGTGGTATCTTTCATTGCAAGGCACAGCACAAAGACCTACTCCACACTGACGGATGTTTCACGGGTGATGAGCTCCAGATTCATCATTCAGAAAAGAGAGATGAAATCAAGTGGCTCAAAATTTGTCAGATCGTCTCCACAATAACCAACAGGCTTATCAAAATTTGGGATCCACTTTAGATATTCTTCCTCTCCTCTCAAGAATTCCCAGCTATCATTATTATCATTGCCGCCGTGATTTGTGTTGCGCAGTGAACGCCATCTCCACCGCCATTAGTGGTGTGTTTTCTCCCGCGTCTCCCACAACCGCAGCCGTTTTCATCCCCGCTACATTCACCCATGTTTGCGCTGTTATGAGACCGTCTGACATCCCGACCACGTACCCTGCTTGGTTTTTCCAAGCCACACTGAGGTGAAGCACCTGCTATACTGTGTGATGGTTGTGGACTATGGCGCGCGGACCCGCCGTCACTACTAATGTCAGTTCATCATCACTGGACAACTCTACGTTTTCCTCCTCGGAATCGGAGTCAGCCAGTAACTGACGAAGTACTTCGTCGATGGTAAACTGACCTCTCGGCATTGTAAGTAAATGAGAAAAATACTATTTCCCTCTGATCTGCTCCCACTCCGTTCAGCACTACTACCGCTGCTGCGCCGCCCCGTCTCTGCGACGGAGGGTGTTTTGCAAACTATTTTTCTCTGAAACTTTGAATGGCACCACCCCCAAAAAATCTTCTCAGATTACAGGTACACATGTCTCCTATCTCCTGGTGAAAAGTGGTGACCGATTCGGCACCACATTTATAGATACAGCCTGTTTTATTCAGCAATGTTGCTTGTCGCAATATTGCGACTTTGGCGCTTAAAGGGTTAAAAAGTATTGCTTTGATACAAACTGTCTCCTTATTTTACCCGCACCACGACAGTTATCGCAAGGAAACTGACAGATCAGGAATGTTTTTTTGTTTTGTTTTGTTTACTCCGCCCGATACAGTATTATTTTTTTAATAACGCAGGTTAAAAAATGGGAGATTTACGGGAAAATACTAATACGGGAGGACGGTGGGAGAGAAGAGTAAAATACGGGACTTTTCCAGCCACAACAGGATACTTGAGAGGTATGATTTGGACCCGGGGTTGTGAAATTTCTTCCTACCCATAATATCTTCCTACCCGAGTTGAGTGCGCATGCGTATGGCAGCAACTGCAGAAGGCCATAATATTCTGCTGCCTGACCATTATCGTGGAAGAGAAAAGGTTAGTTTCTTGTATTTTTAATACTTTTGTATGAACAGTATTTAATGCATATACTTTTGAGGGACTAGTTGCTCATGTTTAAGTTGTCTAGTGTTGATTAAAACTTGATTTTCTTACCTAAACGTTGTCTCCTTCTACCCGGATCAGTTGCTACATAGGCGACGTGATGTAACGACAATAAATTTTTTATTTTTTTTTTTTTGTTTGTTTTATTTTTTTTTTTTTGCACTGACATGGGAGAAGCTCTCGTTGTATATTGCTGTATAAGGACGATAAAGGGCATTCTGATTCTGATTCTATTCTTGATCATATTGACATTGATTTAAAGAAAAAAAAAACATTTCAAATAAAACAATAGTGAAGTGATGGACCCCCCCCTTCCAGCCGGTAGTTGGTAGCTGGCTACCAACTTCAAAAACCTGGTAGCCAAGGGCTACTTGGTAAAAATTCTAATTTTATGCCCTGTAGGGCCCTATGGAATCGCGGAATTGGAGATCAAAAATGGAATTCACTTTAGATGCACAATATAACAGAACTGAACGGTAATTTGTGTAAAATTTTATTTTTTTCTCCCGGACTAAAAGGAACTTTTCTTTCGAAAAAAAAAAAATTAAAAAAAAAAGGTCGAAGTGGCCACCTGAGAAACCGCATTGCAGTTTCTCCGAGATTATTATGTGTCTGGCGATTCAATGTTCTGCAAGTTTAGCCAGCACAGTTAAATGGCCACGAAAAGATATGTGTGAGGATCACTTCCATCCATCTATTAGCTCCTGCTTGGTCTGAAGTCGGGTCGAGGGGCAGCTGCTTGAGCAGAGCCCAGAACTCCCTGCCCCCGGCCGCCTCCACCAGCTCCTCTGAGAAAACCCAGAGGTGTTCCCAGGACACGCTGGAGAGATATAGGTCCCGCTATCCCTAATAGCGGTTTTTGCAGATCTGTTGGAATCGGGCCATAGTCTCTCCACATGTCTGGGTCTGCCCCGTGGTCTCGAGCGAAGATCACTTTAATGATGAAAAACACAAACGTAAAAAACGAGTCACTCACTGAGCTAAACACAATGAGGCTGACATTATTTTTTAAACAGTGATGTCGTAAAGCTGGAACAACTAAATTAAAAAAAAAAAAAACACATGGACACACACTCCTACACACAACCAGTGTTCATGTTTAGATTTCATAGTATCTACATAACTATACATCCATACATCCATACAGTCCTGGAAAAAATGATTAGACCACCATTTTTTCTTCACTTCTTGTTCATTTAATACCGGTACCACTAAACGTCATCATGTGACTAAAAACCAGAAAAGAAAACACGAATGCATAAAAGCAGTTGTTTGGCAGTACAACATAGCTATTGATGTAAAAACTTAAGTGATTTAGGTTATAATCAAGAAAACCATGGAAAATGGTAAAGATATCAGCTCTTAAATAAAACTCTTATGAGCAATCTTTGTGGTTATCGTTATGTTTGTCCAAACAAATACCTTTAGTTGTACCAGGCATTAAAAATGAACAAGAACTGAAAAACAAGGCTGGTCTAATAATTTTTCATGACTGTAATATCTATATATATATCTATAGATATATATATATATATATATATATATATATATCTATATATATATATATATATATATATATATAACACACACACATCTATACATACAATATCAGTGTTTCCGCTAGAAACATTGGCACCGGACACGGACCGGGTTTTCATTACCGACAATGTTGAAATTCGGTACATAGCGATATGATTTCTGAGGTTAAAATAAATCATAGCAGTAGTACGATATCAATGCAAGTCATTTAATAGTATTTTTATTGAAAAACAGGCTATTTCAAATAAAATAAGTCCCTTCAATTGACTCACGGGCATAACTTAAAAAATAAATAAATAAATAAATAAATAAATTTTTCGGCAGCAGCCACAGCATCATCTGTGGTAGTGTCCATCTCTTCAGATAGCCTTTTAAAGTAAGACTCATCATCATCCTCGCTATTAGAGCCTTTTCGTTTTAGAAAATAGCTTTTGAGATTCGCCTGTTTCGCCATGTCAAAGACCTCTC
>JAGFBZ010002965.1:0-49904 GCA_018398805.1 Hirundichthys speculiger
TGAGCATGCTCAGTCTGTAAGGCTAACTGAGCATGCTCAGTGTGTAAGGCTGTCTGAGCATGCTCAGTCTGTAAGGCTGTCTGAGCATGCTCAGTGTAAGGCTGTCTGAGCATGCTCAGTGTGTAAGGCTGTCTGAGCATGCTCATGTGTAAGGCTGTCTGAGCATGCTCAGTGTAAGGCTGAGCATGCTCAGTTTGTAAGGCTGTCTGAGCAGTGCTCTGAGCATGCTCAGTGTGTAAGGCTGTCTGAGCATGCTCAGTGTGTAAGGCTGTCTGAGCATGCTCAGTGTGTAAGGCTGTCTGAGCATGCTCAGTGTAAGGCTGTCTGAGCATGCTCAGTGTGTAAGGCTGTCTGAGCATGCTCAGTTGTAAGGCTGAGCATGCTCAGTGTGTAAGGCTGTCTGAGCATGCTCAGTGTAAGGCTGTCAGCATGCTCAGTGTGTAAGGCTGTCTGAGCATGCTCAGTCTGTAAGGCTAACTGAGCATGCTCAGTGTATGTGTAAGGCTGTCTGAGCATGCTCAGTGGTAAGGCTGTCTGAGCATGCTCAGTGTGTAAGGCTGTCTGAGCATGCTCAGTGTGTAAGGCTGTCTGAGCATGCTCAGTGTGTAAGGCTGTCTGAGCATGCTCAGTCTGTGAGGCTAACTGAGCATGCTCAGTGTGTAAGGCTGTCTGAGCATGCTCAGTGTGTAAGGCTGTCTGAGCATGCTCAGTGTGTAAGGCTGTCTGAGCATGCTCAGTGGGCTGTCTGAAGGCTGATGCTGCTGAGCATGCTCAGTGTGTAAGGCTGTCTGAGCATGCTCAGTGTGTAAGGCTGTCTGAGCATGCTCAGTGTGTAAGGCTGTCTGAGCATGCTCAGTGTGTAAGGCTGTCTGAGCATGCTCAGTGTAAGGCTAACTGAGCATGCTCAGTGTGTAAGGCTGTCTGAGCATGCTCAGTCTGTAAGGCTGTCTGAGCATGCTCAGTGTCTAAGGCTGTCTGAGCATGCTCAGTCTGTAAGGCTGTCTGAGCATGCTCAGTCTGTAAGGCTAACTGAGCATGCTCAGTGTGTAAGGCTATCTGAGCATGCTCAGTCTGTGTAAGGCTGTCTGAGGCATGCTCAGTCTGTAAGGCTAACCTGAGCATGCTCAGTCTGTGTAAGGCTGTCTGAGCATGCTCAGTGTGTAAGGCTGTCTGAGCATGCTCAGTGTGTAAGGCTGTCTGAGCATGCTCAGTGTGTAAGGCTGTCTGAGCATGCTCAGTGTGTAAGGCTGTCTGAGCATGCTCAGTCTGTGAGCAAGGCTGTCTGAGCATGCTCAGTGTAAGTAAGCATGCTGTCTGAGCATGCTCAGTGTGTAAGGCTCTGAGCATGCTCAGTGTGTAAGGCTGTCTGAGCATGCTCAGTCTGTAAGGCTGTCTGAGCATGCTCAGTCTGTAAGGCTAACTGAGCATGCTCAGTGTGTAAGGCTGTCTGAGCATGCTCAGTGTGAGGCTGTGAGCATGCTCAGTGTGTAAGGCTGTCTGAGCATGCTCAGTATGTAAGGCTGTCTGAGCATGCTCAGTCTGTAAGGCTAAATGAGCATGCTCAGTGTGTAAGGCTGTCTGAGCATGCTCAGTGTAAGGCTGAGCATGCTCAGTGTGTAAGGCTGTCTGAGCATGCTCAGTCTGTAAGGCTAACTGAGCATGCTCAGTGTGTAAGGCTGAGCATGCTCAGTGAGCATGCTCAGTCTGTAAGGCTGACTGATCAGCATGCTCAGTGTGTAAGGCTAACTGAGGTCTCTGAGCATGCTCAGTCTGTAAGGCTAACTGAGCATGCTCAGTGTGTAAGGCTGTCTGAGCAAGCATCTCAGTGTGTAAGGCTGTCTGAGCATGCTCATCTGTAAGGCTGTCTGAGGCATGCTCAGTGTAAGGCTATGAGCATGCTCAGTGTGTAAGGCTGTCTGAGCATGCTCAGTGTGTGCAAGGCTGTCTGAGCATGCTCAGTGTGTAAGGCTGTCTGAGCATGCTCAGTGTGTAAGGCTGTCTGAGCATGCTCAGTCTGTAAGGCTGTCTGAGCATGCTCAGTGTGTAAGGCTGTCTGGGCATGCTCAGTCGGAAAGGCTGACTGAGCATGCTCAGTGTGTAAGGCTGTCTGAGCATGCTCAGTCTGTAAGGCTAACTGAGCATGCTCAGTGTGTCTGAGCATGCTCAGTCTGTAAGGCTGTGAGCATGCTCAGTCTGTAAGGCTGTCTGAGCATGCTCAGTGTGTAAGGCTGTCTGAGCATGCTCAGTTGTCTGAGCATGCTCAGTGTGTAAGGCTGTCTGAGCATGCTCAGTGTGTAAGGCTAACTGAGCATGCTCAGTGTGTAAGGCTGTCTGAGCATGCTCAGTGTGCAAGGCTGTCTGAGCATGCTCAGTGTGTAAGGCTGTCTGAGCATGCTCAGTGTGTAAGGCTGTCTGAGCATGCTCAGTGGTGTAAAGGCTGTCTGAGCATGCTCAGTGTGTAAGGCTGTCTGAGCATGCTCAGTGTGTAAGGCTGTCTGAGCATGCTCAGTGTGTAAGGCTGAACTGAGCATGCTCAGTCTGTGTAAGGCTAACTGAGCATGCTCAGTGTGTAAGGCTGTCTGAGCATGCTCAGTCTGTAAGGCTAACTGAGCATGCTCAGTGTGTAAGGCTGTCTGAGCATGCTCAGTCTGTAAGGCTGTCTGAGCATGCTCAGTCTGTAAGGCTAACTGAGCATGCTCAGTGTGGTGCTGTCTGAGCATGCTCAGTCTCAGTGTGTAAGGCTAACTGAGCATGCTCAGTCTGTAAGGCTGTAAGGCTGAGCATGCTCAGTGTGTAAGGCTGTCTGAGCATGCTCAGTCTGTAAGGCTGTCTGAGCATGCTCTGAGCATGCTCATGTATGAAGCTGTCAGTGTGCATGCTGTCAGTGCTGTAAGGCTAACTGAGCATGCTCAGTGTGTGTAAGGCTGTCTGAGCATGCTCAGTGTGTAAGGCTGTCTGAGCATGCTCAGTGTAAGGCTGTCTGAGCATGCTCAGTGTGTAAGGCTGTCCTGAGCATGCTCAGTCTGTAAGGCTGTCTGAGCATGCTCAGTGTAAGGCTGTCTGAGCATGCTCAGTGCTGTAAGGCTGTCGTCTGAGCATGCTCAGTGTGTAAGGCTGTCTGAGCATGCTCAGTCTGTAGGCTGTCTGAGCATGCTCAGTGTGTAAGGCTCTGAGCATGCTCAGTGTGTAAGGCTGTCTGAGCATGCTCAGTCTGTAAGGCTGTCTGAGCATGCTCAGTGTGTAAGGCTGTCTGAGCATGCTCAGTCTGTAAGGCTAACTGAGCATGCTCAGTGCTGTAAGGCTGTCTGAGCATGCTCAGTGTGTAAGGCTGTCTGAGCATGCTCAGTGTGTAAGGCTGTCTGAGCATGCTCAGTGTGTAAGGCTGTCTGAGCATGCTCAGTCTGTAAGGCTGTCTGAGCATGCTCAGTCGTAAGGCTGAACTGAGCATGCTCAGTGTGTAAGGCTGTCAGCTGTCTGTAAGCTGAGCATGCTCAGTGTGTAAGGCTGTCTGATGCTCAGTGCTCTGTGTCAGTAAGGCTGTCTGAGCATGCTCAGTCTGTAAGGCTGTGAGGCATGCTCAGTGTGTAAGGCTCTGAGCATGCTCAGTGTGTAAGGCTGTCTGAGCATGCTCAGTTGTAAGGCTGAGCATGCTCATGTGTAAGGCTGTCTGAGCATGCTCAGTGTAAGGCTGTCTGAGCATGCTCAGTGTGTAAGGCTGTCTGAGCATGCTCAGTCTGTAAGGCTAACTGAGCATGCTCAGTGTGTAAGCTAAGGCTGTCTGAGCATGCTCAGTCTGTAAGGCTGTCTGAGCATGCTCAGTGTAAGGCTGTCTGAGCATGCTCAGTGTGTAAGGCTGTCTGAGCATGCTCAGTCTGTAAGGCTAATGAGCATGCTCAGTGTGTAATGTAAGCTGTCTGAGCATGCTCAGTCTGTAAGGCTGTCTGAGCATGCTCAGTGCTGTCTGAAGGCTGTCTGAGCATGCTCAGTGTGTAAGGCTGTCTGAGCATGCTCAGTGTCTGTAAGGCTGTCTGAGCATGCTCAGTGTGTAAGGCTGTCTGAGCATGCTCAGTCTGTAAGGCTGTAGCATGCTCAGTGTGTAAGGCTAACTGAGAGCATGCTCAGTGTGTAAGGCTGTCTGAGCATGCTCAGTGTGTAAGGCTGTCTGAGCATGCTCAGTGTGTAAGGCTAACTGAGCATGCTCAGTGTGGTAAGGCTGTCTGAGCATGCTCAGTGTGTAAGGCTGTCTGAGCATGCTCAGTGTGTAAGGCTGTCTGAGCATGCTCATGTGTGTGTAAGGCTGTCTGAGCATGCTCAGTGTGTAAGGCTGCTGAGCTGCTGAGCATGCTCAGTGTAAGGCTGTCTGAGCATGCTCAGTGTGTAAGGCTGTCTGAGCATGCTCAGTGTGTAAGGCTGTCTGAGCATGCTCAGTAAGGCTGTAAGGCTGTCTGAGCATGCTCAGTGTGTAAGGCTGTCTGAGCATGCTCAGTCTGTAAGGCTGAACTGAAGCATGCTGAGTGGTGTGAGCATGCTCAGTCTGTAAGGCTAACTGAGCATGCTCAGTGTGTAAGGCTGTCTGAGCATGCTCAGTGTGTAAGGCTGATGCTGACTGAGCATGCTCAGTCTGTAAGGCTGTCTGAGCATGCTCAGTCTGTGTAAGGCTGTCTGAGCATGCTCAGTGTGTAAGGCTGTGTCTGAGCATGCTCAGTGTGTAAGGCTGTAAGAGCTAGTGTGAAGGCTGTCTGAGTGTGTAAGGCTGTCTGAGCATGCTCAGTCTGTAAGGCTGTCTGAGCATGCTCAGTGCTGTAAGGCTGTCTGAGCAGCATGCAGCTCAGTGTGTTAAGGCTGTCTGAGAGCATGCTCAGTGTAAGGCAGGTAAGGCTGTCTGAGCATGCTCAGTGCTGTAGCAGGCTGTACTGAGCTGCTGATGCTCAGTGTGTAAGGCTGTCTGTGCTGAGCATGCTCAGTCTGTAAGGCTGAGCTCTGAGGCATGCTCAGTGTGTAAGGCTGTCTGAGCATGCTCAGTGTGTAAGGCTGTCTGAGCATGCTCAGTGCTCTGAGTGTCAGTGAGGCTAACTGAGCATGCTCAGTGTGTAAGGCTGTCTGAGCATGCTCAGTCTGTAAGGCTGTCTGAGCATGCTCAGTGTGTAAGGCTGAGCAGCTCATGTGCTGAGCTGAGCTGCTCAGTCTGTAAGGCTGAGCATGCTCAGTGTGTAGGCTGTATGAGCTGTCTGAGCATGCTCAGTGGTAAGGCTGTTGAGCATGCTCAGTGTAAGGCTGCTCAGTGAGCATGCTCTGTCAGTGTGTAGGCTGTCTGAGCATGCTCAGTGTGTAAGGCTATGTCTGAGCATGCTCAGTGGTGTAAGGCTGTGAGCATGCTCAGTGTGTGTAAGGCTGAGCATGCTCAGTGTGAAGGCTGTCTGGAGCATGCTCAGTCTGTAAGGCTGACTGAGCATGCTCAGTGTGTAAGGCTGTCTGAGCATGCTCAGTGTGTAAGGCTAACTGAGCATGCTCAGGTGTAAGGCTGTCTGAGCATGCTCAGTGTGTAAGGCTGTCTGAGCATGCTCAGTGTGTAAGGCTGTCTGAGCATGCTCAGTCTGTAAGGCTGACTGAGCATGCTCAGTCTGTAAGGCTGTCTGAGCATGCTCAGTGTGTAAGGCTGTCTGAGCATGCTCAGTGTGTAAGGCTGTCTGAGCATGCTCAGTGTGTAAGGCTGTGTAAGGCAACTGAGCATGTCAGTGTAAGGCTGTCTGAGCATGCTCAGTCTGTAAGGCTCTGAGCATGCTCAGTGTGTAAGGCTGTCTGAGCATGCTCAGGTGTAAGGCTGTCTGAGCTGAGCATGCAGTCTGTAGGCTGAGAGCATGCTCAGTGTAAGGCTGTCTGAGCATGCTCAGTGTGTAAGGCTGTCTGAGCAGGCTCAGTATGTAGCATGCTCAGTTGTAAGGCTAACTGAGCATGCTCAGTGTGTAAGGCTGTCTGAGCATGCTCAGTGTGTAAGGCTGTCTGAGCATGCTCAGTGTGAAGAGCATGCTCAGTCTGAGAAGCTGCATGCTCAGTGTGTAAGGCTGTCTGAGCATGCTCATCAGTCTGTAAGGCTGTCTGAGCATGCTCAGTCTGTAAGGCTGTCTGAGCATGCTCAGTGTGTAAGGCTGTCTGAGCATGCTCAGTCTGTAAGGCTGTCTGAGCATGCTCAGTGTGTAAGGCTGTCTGAGCATGCTCAGTCTGTAAGGCTGTCTGAGCATGCTCAGTCTGTAAGGCTGTCTGAGCATGCTCAGTCTGTAAGCTGTCTGAGCATGCTCAGTGTGTAAGGCTGTCTGAGCATGCTCAGTGTGCAAGGCTGTCTGAGCATGCTCAGTCTGTAAGGCTGAACTGAGCATGCTCAAGGCTGAGCATGCTCAGTGTGTAAGCTGCTGCATGTCTGAGCATGCTCAGTCTGTAAGGCTAACTGAGCATGCTCAGTGCTGTAAGGCTCTGAGCATGCTCAGTGTGTAAGGCTGTCTGAGCATGCTCAGTGTGTGTAAGGCTGTCTGAGCATGCTCAGTCTGTAAGGCTGTCTGAGCATGCTCAGTCTGTAAGGCTGTCTGAGGCATGCTCAGTGTCTGTAAGGCTGTCTGAGCATGCTCAGTCTGTAAGGCTGTGGCATGCTCAGTGTGCTGCTGAGCATGCTCAGTGTAGTGTAGTGCTCAGCATGCTCAGTGTGTAAGGCTGTCTGAGCATGCTCAGTCTGTGTAAGGCTGCTGAGCATGCTCAGTGTGTGCAAGGCTGTCTGAGCATGCTCAGTGTGTAAAGGCTAGCATGCTCAGTCTGTAAGGCTGTCTGAGCATGCTCAGTGTGTAAGGCTGACTGAGCATGCTCAGTGTGTAAGGCTGTCTGAGCATGCTCAGTCTGTAAGGCTGTCTGAGCATGCTCAGTAAGGCTGTCTAAGGCTGAACTGAGCATGCTCAGTGTGTAAGGCTGAGCATGCTCAGTGTGAGCATGCTCAGTCTGTAAGGCTGAGCATGAGCATGCTCAGTCTGTGCTAAGGCTGTCTGAGCATGCTCAGTGTGTAAGGCTGTCTGAGCATGCTCAGTCTGTAAGGCGTCTGAGCATGCTCAGTGTGCTGTAAGGCTGTCATGAGCATGCTCAGTGTGTAAGGCTGTCTGAGCATGCTCAGTGTGTAAGGCTGTTGAGCATGCTGCTCAGTCTGAAGGCAGCTGAGCATGCTCAGTGTGTAAGGCTGTGGCATGCTCAGTCTGAGCATGCTCAGTGTGTAAGGCTGTGTAAGAGCTGAGCCTGTAAGGCTGTCTGAGCATGCTCAGTGTAAGGCTGTGAGCATGCTCAGTGTGTAAGGCTGTCTGAGCATGCTCAGTCTGTAAGGCTGTCTGAGCATGCTCAGTGTGTAAGGCTTGCTGAGCATGCTCAGTCAGCCTTACACACTGAGCATGCTCAGACAGCCTGACGAGCATGACAGCCTTGCACACTGAGCATGCTCAGACAGCCTTACAGACTGAGCATGCTCAGACAGCCTTACACACTGAGCATGCTCAGACAGCCTTACAGACTGAGCATGCTCAGTTAGCCTTACAGACTGAGCATGCTCAGACAGCCTTACACACTGAGCATGCTCAGACAGCCTTACACACTGAGCATGCTCAGACAGCCTTACACACTGAGCATGCTCAGTGCCTTACAGACTCTGAGCAGATGCTCAGACAGCTTACACACTGAGAGCATGCTCAGTCAGCCTTACAGACTGAGCATGCTCAGACAGCCTTACACACTGAGCATGCTCAGACAGCCTTACACACTGAGCATGCTCAGACAGCCTTACACACTGAGCATGCTCAGACAGCCTTACAGACTGAGCATGCTCAGTTAAAGCCTCACAGACTGAGCATGCTCAGTCAGCCTTACAGACTGAGCATGCTCAGTTAGCCTTACAGACTGAGCATGCTCAGACAGCCTTACAGACTGAGCATGCTCAGACAGCCTTACACACTGAGCATGCTCAGTCAGCCTTACACACTGAGCTGAGCATGCTCAGACAGCCTTACACACTGAGCATGCTCAGACAGCCTTACACACTGAGCATGCTCAGACAGCCTTACACACTGAGCATGCTCAGTTAGCCTTACAGACTGAGCATGCTCAGACAGCCTTACAGACTGAGCATGCTCAGAGCCTTACATGCTGAGACAGCCTTACACAGAGCATGCTCAGCCTTACACACTGAGCATGCTCAGACAGCCTTACACACTGAGCATGCTCAGACAGCCTTACACACTGAGCATGCTCAGTTAGCCTTACAGACTGAGCATGCTCAGACAGCCTTACACACTGAGCATGCTCAGACAGCCTTACACACTGAGCATGCTCAGACAGCCTTACACACTGAGCATGCTCAGACAGCCTTACACACTGAGCATGCTCAGTTAGCACAGACTGAGCATGCTCAGACAGCCTTACACACTGAGCATGCTCAGACAGCCTTACACACTGAGCATGCTCAGACAGCCTTACACACTGAGCATGCTCAGACAGCCTTACAGACTGAGCATGCTCAGACAGCCTTACAGACTGAGCATGCTCAGACAGCCTTACACACTGAGCATGCTCAGACAGCCTTACAACACTGAGCATGCTCAGACAGCCTTACACACTGAGCAGACATGCTCAGACAGCCTTACACACTGAGCATGCTCAGACAGCCTTACACACTGAGCATGCTCAGACAGCCTTACACACTGAGCATGCTCAGACAGCCTTACACACTGAGCATGCTCAGACAGCCTTACACACTGAGCATGCTCAGACAGCCTTACACACTGAGCATGCTCAGACAGCCTTACACACTGAGCATGCTCAGACAGCCTTACACACTGAGCATGCTCAGACAGCCTTACACACTGAGCATGCTCAGACAGCCTTACACACTGAGCATGCTCAGACAGCCTTGACAGACTGAGCATGCTCAGACAGCCTTACACACTGAGCATGCTCAGTCAGCCTTACAGACTGAGCCAGACCTGACAGCCTTAGACAGACTGAGCATGCTCAGACAGCCTTACACACTGAGCATGCTCAGACAGCCTTACACACTGAGCATGCTCAGACAGCCTTACAGAGCAGCACTGAGCATGCTCAGACAGCCTTACACACTGAGCATGCTCAGACAGCCTTACAGACTGAGCATGCTCAGACAGCCTTACACCACTGAGCATGCTCAGACAGCCTTACAGACTGAGCATGCTCAGACAGCCTTACACACTGAGCATGCTCAGAAAGCCTTACACACTGAGCATGCTCAGTTAGCCTTACAGACTGAGCATGCTCAGACAGCCTTACACACATGCTGAGCATGCATCAGACAGCCTTTCACACTGAGCATGCTCAGACAGCCTTACACACTGAGCATGCTCAGACAGCCTTACAGACTGAGCATGCTCAGACAGCCTTACACACTGAGCATGCTCAGACAGCCTTACACACTGAGCATGCTCAGACAGCCTTACACTGAGCATGCTCAGACAGCCTACACACTGAGCATGCTCAGTTAGCCTGCTCACAGCCTACAGCTGAGCATGCTCAGACAGCCTTACAGCACACTGAGCATGCTCAGACAGCCTTACAAACTGAGCATGCTCAGACAGCCTTACACACTGAGCATGCTCAGACAGCCTTACACACTGAGCATGCTCAGACAGCCTTACACACTGAGCATGCTCAGACAGACTTACAGACTGAGCATGCTCAGACAGCCTTACACACTGAGCATGCTCAGTTAGCCTTACATACTGAGCATGCACAGACAGCCTTTCAGACTGAGCATGCTCAGACAGCCTTACACACTGAGCATGCACAGACAGCCTGCACACTGAGCATGCTCAGACAGCACAACACTGAGCATACTCAGACAGCCTCCACACTGAGCATGCTCAGACAGCCTTACACACTGAGCATGCTCAGTTAGCCTTACACACTGAGCATGCTCAGTTAAAGCCTTACACTGAGCATGCTCAGTTAGCCTTACAGACTGAGCATGCTCAGACAGCCTTACAGCTGACACTGAGCATGCTCAGTAGCCTTACAGACTGAGCATGCTCAGACAGCCTTACACACTGAGCATGCTCAGACAGCCTTACACACATGAGCATGCTCAGACAGCCTGAGCACAGACTGAGCATGCTCAGACAGCCTTACACACTGAGCATGCTCAGACAGCCTTACACAGAGAGCATGCTCAGACAGCCTTGCCACACTGAGCATGCTCAGACAGCCTTACACACTGAGCATGCTCAGACAGCCTTACACACTGAGCATGCTCAGACAGCCTTACAGACTGAGCATGCTCAGACAGCCTTACACACTGAGCATGCTCAGTTAGCCTTACACACTGAGCATGCTCAGTTAGCCTTACAGACTGAGCATGCTCAGACAGCCTTACACACACTGAGCATGCTCAGACAGCCTTACACACTGAGCATGCTCAGAGCCTTACATACTGAGCATGCTCAGACAGCCTTACACACTGAGCATGCTCAGTTAGCCTTACAGACTGAGCATGCTCAGACAGCCTTACACACTGAGCATGCTCAGTTAGCCTTACAGACTGAGCATGCTCAGACAGCCTTGCACACTGAGCATGCTCAGACAGCTTACAGACTGAGGCTCAGTGCAGTTTGAGGATGCTCAGTCACACAGATGAGCATGCTCAGACAGCTTACACACTGAGCATGCTCAGTTAGCCTTACAGACTGAGCATGCTCAGACAGCCTTAAGCAGCTTTACACACTGAGCATGCTCAGTTAGCCTTACAGACTGAGCATGCTCAGAGCCTTACACACTGAGCATGCTCAGTTAGCCTTACAGACTGAGCATGCTCAGACAGCCTTACACATGAGCATGCTCAGCAGCCTTAGAACAGACTGAGCATGCTCAGACAGCCTTAACACTGACATGCTCAGACACACTGAGCATGCTCAGGAGCCTTACAGACTGAGCATGCTCAGACAGCCTACAGACTGAGCATGCTCAGACAACTAGCATGTCAGTCCGCTTCGGGGAAAATGGCGGAGTGAGCAGTTGCGCTTTCTGCAGGCTCTGCAAATAAGTTTTGAAACCGTCCTTAATAGCTGACCTCAGTAGAAAAGACAACCAGCTACACAGAAAAAACACAAGTAACTACTGAGCCCCACGGAGCTTTGTTTTTTTTTCCGAGACAGACCACTTTTTGTCTAAGTTTTTTCAACGAGATGGCTAACGCTAGCAAAGCAGCTAAAACTCAAATGCTAACGGACCATGACTACAACAGGATAGCCATGCAAGAGGCATGTGATGATGAGGTGCTACAAGAATTATACGACATGGAAGAAGTGCCTCATGATCATCCACCTCTGCCCAGCCCAAATCCCAAGAAGCAGAGATCAAAGTCTAAAGACAACCAGCAGGGTGAGATTACAAATGAAACCAAATTTAATGCAATTCAAGCTCTGATAAAGAGATTTGATGAGCAGGGACGACAGGCTGAAAATCTTTGAAAGTCGGATGGAAGCAAACACACAAGCTGTGAGAGAAAATAAGGAAGAAATAAACAAAATGAAAGAAGAAGAAGAAGTAGTAGTGTTACTGAGAAAAGAAAATGTCTCATTGAAGCAGATGTGTCTGAAACAAACACGATATAAGAGAAGGTGGGATCTCAGATTGATGGGCCTTCCCGAAAAAGAAAAGGAGAACACAAGAGAGACGGTGATTGGCATCTTGACACGTGGGATCCCGCTGTCAGTGGAGAAGCTCCGCGACTCAGTAGACACAGTGCACCGCCTGGGAAAGAGGAACGACGCAGCTACCAACAAGATGCCCAGACCGATTATCATCCAATTTGCCCTGCGAACTGTTCGTGACGAAATATGGAAGGAATCAAGAGAGGCCAGAGTCTGCAAGGAAATGAACATTCAGTTCAAGGAAGACTTCTCAAAGGAAGATCGTGAGGCTCGTGCAAAGCTCTGGCCCAAGGTGCAAGAAGCCAGACGAAACGGGAAGAAGGCCTCATTAAGAGAAGGGTATGCACTCATGGATGGACACAGAGTTGACCCATAAAAACTGCTATAATAAGCAAATGCTCAGGCACTTAGTAAAACAATAGTTGCTTCTGCAAGACAGAAATTCAGAAAACATGGTAAGATATTTTATGTTTACAGTTATAACTCTGAGGTATTGTTAAGATAAATCTTACCAGGTGGAAGTTAAAATGACTGTTTAAAAAAAAAAAAAAGTTTGAAGACTTGAATTTAAAGCTGGTATGTTTTTCTTGTGGTTGTGATAGGATGTTATTAAGGACAACATGTTCATTCCTGCAAGGAAAAAGCGAAGTTTAAGCGCGTCTTGAAACAATCATTAGTTCTTTTATGTCATTAAATGTAAGGGGGTTGAAAAATAGTACTAAGCGTAAAGCCATTTTTCTGTTTTGTAAGGATCAAAAAATCACAATGTGTTTTTTTACAGGAGACTCACTCAGTTATGATTGATGAAAAATTTTGGAAACTTCAATGGGGGGGATTATGCCTTTTTGCTCATGGAACGTCACACTCAGCAGGAGTCATGATATTATTTAATAGATTTCCAGGCAGTCTAATTGATGGGAAATGGGATACTGAAGGACACTGGTTAATGGTGGTAGTGGAGATAAATGATAAACATTATATCTTAATATGCATTTATGGCTATAACAACAAAGCAGCTAATATAAATCTTTATGCAAAATTAAGTCAAACTTATAAATGAATGGAAAACAAACATATTGTTCAGACAAAGTGATTTTGGGAGGAGACCATAATATAGCCCCAGGACTCTTGGCTAGATAGAATACCTCACAGGTATTCTCAACCTGTATACGATGACACCATACTGAATTTATGTACAACAACATGCATAACTGATTATTGGAGACGTTAAATCCAACATCTTTCAGTTACTTGGTATAACTCTGCAGGAAACGGTCAGTGCTCTAGACTAGATTACTGGCTGATTTCAAGCGAGCTATGCAACGATATTTCAAATTGTGACATTTCACCTTCTCCACTCACAGACCACTGCATGATAAGTCTAAACTTAGTAACATCCAAGCAACATCAGAATTCTCCAAATATTTGGAAGTTTAATAATAATTTATTGCAGAATGTTGGTTTCTGTGATCAGGTGAAATCTCTTATTTTGGAGGTTGAGAAATTAGACATGAGTGATACTAATAAATGGGAATGGTTTAAATTTGAGGCCAAACGTATAGCAATCAACACAGGCAAACAACTGTCACACATAAAAAAAACAAAAGCAAAAGGATTGAATTGATAAAATCAACTCTTTAACAAACAATTCTCAAATATCCTTAGAAGACGAAACTGAAATAAAGTAACTACAGTCCCAGTTAGATGACATTTACACAGCAAAAGCAAATGGAGCTTATATTCGTTCAAGAGCTAGATGGATCGAAAAGGGTTGAAAAGAGTTCAGCATATTTCTTTGGACTCGAAAAACAAAGACAGGCTAAGAGGAAAATAAATAAGCTTATGACAAAAGATGAAGTTGTATTAAAAGATCAGAAATTAATCCAGGAAGAAATTTGTCTCTTCTATAGTAACTTATATAAGTCAAAATTTAATAAATCAGAATGTGACATTCTATTTGAAAGCATCAATGATGACATTAAAAAACTGGATGCAGAAGACAAACATATACTTGAAGAAGAATTAAATATAACAGAAATTGAAAATGCACTAAAACAAATGAAAAACAGTAAATCACCAGGGATCGACGGTTTAACGTCCGAATTCCTAAAACATTTTTGGGTAGATGTTGCCCCCTTAAAATGATCACGTGGCAACAGCTTCTCCTTTTTTTGTCTTTATTTGAGCTCCAAAAGTTTGATACATTTTAAACACGCAAAAACGGTCCCCTGTGAATAACAAATATGAAGTAAGTATTTACGATTAAGTTGTGAACAGTTAAAACCCAAAAAGAAAACCACTTACACGTCCCCCGGTCAATCTGAGCCTCAAGCTGGTACCTGCATTGCACCCCATCTCACCTGTGAGTGATTGAGGGCCAGCTTATAAGCACAGCCTACCGGGTCACGTGACGTCAACTTCCGTTTGTATAAAAACCATATGACATCAAGACAGTGATTTGAAATCAATTGATCTAGCTGTTCCTTTACCATAACATAACATATTCCAGGTGAAACAAAGAAAATATTTAAAGTGCACAAAAAAATAAGTTGGCTACACCCTCCCCCACTAAAAAAAAATGTTAGACCAACATTTTAAAAATTTAACAGGGCTCTAACACATGTGTAATTATAGCACAATCAATAGTCACACCATTAATTCCATGTTAACCAGTGTCTTCAGCATGGGAATCATGTCCATTGCTTTCGTGTCCATTGTCTCTGATATGAAAACACAAGACCGGCCGTCCACTTGTGTCGCTGGGTGGCACGTCCGAAGCATTGGTGGGCCCCCCAATCTTCAGAACTTATTCAAGGAAAATACCTTGACCCAAAATTGTATGGCAACAATACCATATTCAGTGAGACTTAGAGCCATATACTACATAAAAATGTTATTTAAAGTACATAAAATACTATTCCACTCTGCTGCATCCAATAAGTACTGCAAAGTGCAGGGTGCTTTACTGATAAAGCAAAAAGGTAAAGTGCTTTAGTTATTCCCATAAAATACATGTTACTACTACACTGCAATTAATCATAAAAAGGATATAGGTTTGTTGATGCGATGTTGTCTCGAGCCCTCGCTGGCCGAGACACAAACCGGACAACTCTGCAGTTCTCGGATCGTAGGCTGGCCAAGGTGGTCGTAGGTGAAGAGGCGCCTGGGATGTCTCGCTCTCACGGCCTGCTAGGGCGTGGCTCAGGAGCTTCCTCAGAGGAATCGGAGGATGATGGTTCAGGCTCTGATGAATCCACCCTGGTACTGGCTCCAGCTCCGCCTCTGACACGCTCACCTCGACTCTCTCTGGAGGTGCAGTTCTCTGTTCAGCCTGTACGGGGTAGGGGCTCTGGGCTGAAACTCTGGGGCAGAGGGATCGAGTGGCTGAGAAGCAGGTTGGTGTGGCGTGAAGAGATGGTAGTCATCATCACTTGAGCTCTCTATAGCTGCAGGCTGGATGCTGTACTTAGTCCTTCTCCTCTTTCTGATGATCCTCTGGCACCCATGATCTTCTTGGGTGACCAGTGGCAGCAGGGGCAGGCTCAACCAGGTAAGGGCAAGGCAGGAGTAGATTCCTATGCAGCACTCGTTGTCTTCCTGCAACATTCAGAGGCTCTCAACAAGGTAAACAGGACTTTCAGGACCTTTACTTCCTCTCACCACATGAATGACGTCTTCCCAGTGGCTGCGAAGCTTCCCTGGACCTCCTCACTGCGCAAGGTTTTCTTACCAGCACATGGTCACCTGGCTTCAGGGTGGAGCTCCACGCACGCTGGTTATAGTAGTTTTGCCCTCTTTTTGCCGATTTCCGCATGTTCTTTAGGGCAATGTCATATGCTTCCTGCATCGCCTCCCTCCACTTCTCAGCATAGCCCGCAGGAGTCTGCCTTTCCGCCTCACTGGGTTTTGGAAACAGGAGATCTACAGGGAGGATAGGTTCACGACCAAAGAGCAGAAAAAAAGGAGAGTAGCCCGTCGCCTCGTGAATGGTGGAGTTGTAGGCATGGACCACTTTGTTCAGGTGCTCCTTCCATCTGGTCTTTTCCGTCTCCTCCAGGGTCCGCAGCATACTCAACAGAGTCCTGTTAAAAACGCTCAGCAGGGTTAGCTTGAGGGTGGTAAGGTGTGTAGTGCGAGAGTGATACATACCACAATATTTTTCTAGTTTTTCAAACAATCGGTTCTCAAACTCTCGCCCTGGTCATGGTGAATCTTAGCTGGAAAACCAAACCGCGGGATAAAATCCTCAAACAGTCTCTTAGCTGCAGTCTTCCCAGCCTTGTCTTTGGTTGCGTAAGCTTGAGCATACTTGGTGAAATGGTCCACTAAAACCAAGATGTATTCCTCACCCCCCTTGCTTTTCTCCAGTGTAAAAAGTCTATTGATATCATCTCAAATGGTGCTGAGGTCTCAATACTTTGGAGTGGTGTTCTAGTGACTCTGTTGGGCTTTTTCCTTTTAATGCAGGTGCAGACTTGGGTAACGTAGTGCTCCATCTCCTGTCTCATTTTTGGCCAAAAGAAACGGTCCCGGGCCAGAGCTACCATTCGGTCAGCACCTAGATGTCCCATCTCCTCATGGAGGTACTTGTACACTAGGGGCTTCATGGACTCTGGCACTACCAGTTGCATCCTATTGTTACATTTTCTCCACAGCAATCCATCTTCCTCCAGCCGCAGCTTTGGCCATTCTCTCAGGAGGGCTCTAATTGGTTCCCTCTCCGCAGCTTTCTCCCTATACTTCAGGTAAGTGTGTGTTCTTTTCAGGTTGGAGACCCGCTGGATGGACTGGATCTGCATTTTGTTGGGCCTGGATATCTTTGATGGAAAAAGGCTGTATTGGTGGTATATATACTGCCATCTTCAGGCAAGACCTCAACATTACAGGTTACAGCAGAAATCCAGTTTGTCTCACCATGTGGCTACTCTGTAGGGTTTTACATACAGTGTCCAGAACTTCCGGTTGGCATTCCTTGGTGCACTCTTTCATGATGGTCTCAAAGGGCGTTGGTCGGCGGGATAGAAAGTCAGCGTCTCTGTTGGCTGCTCCAGGCCTGTACTTCAGCGTGAATCTGTGGTCTGCCAGCTCCGCAACCCAGCGATGACCAGTGGCGTTAAGCTTTGCTGACTTGGTGACATAGGTTAGTGGGTTATTGTCACTATAGACTGTGAAGTGTGGCGCATGAAACAGATAATCACGGAAACGCTCAGTTATAGCCCATTTTAATGCAAGGAATTCCAGTTTACCTGAGTGCAAGCTTGTAGTTCTTTTCTGCCGGTGTTCAGGGTTCTGGAACCGTAGCCAATCACCCTCAGGATGCCATCTTGCCGCTGGTAAGTACAGTACAGCACCGAGTCCTTCCTCAGAGGCATCAACATGGAGGATGAGAGGCCGCTCAAAATCAGGATACGCCATAATAGGTGGATTTGTCAATTGGTTCACAATACTTTCCAAAACAGCTCTATGGGTCTCTGTCCACTGCACTGGAGAGGGAAGGTGGAAGCTGAGCAGTAGGGCGTTTTGTCCCCCTCCTGTGGAAGTGTCTTGGCTCACCTTTGGGCTGTGCTAGCAGCTCATACAGTGGTTTCGCCATCCTGGAGAAGTCCTGGATGTAGGCTCGATAATAGCTCAGAAATCCAAGCAATTTCCTCACATCCCTCACTGTAGCTGGAGTCTGATGTGTGAGCGCCTTTACTGCCTCCACCTCCTTCGGGTTCATCCTGTACCCTTCTGCAGAAATTACACGCCCAACATAAGTTACTTGTGGCTTGAATAAACTCACATTTTTCAGCCCGAGTTTCATTCACAGGCCCTCTGTCTCCGCAGGACTTGTCTGACATCTTGCACATGCTGTTCCAAATGTGCAGCTGAAAACCAGGACATCATCCAAGTAAGGTACACATACCTCATCCCTCAAGTCACCCAGACCATCCCTCCATGTGGCGTTGAAAGGCAGCCGGGGCATTTGAAAGGCATTTGAAAGCCCAAATGGGATTCTGATCCACTAATAGAGTCCCCATGGTGTATAAAGGCTACCTCTCATGGTTCCATACTCAACCTTGATGGTAGGCCTTACCTTGGTCCAAAACAGTGAACACCAGGAATTTCCACCCAGGTTTTCCAGAATTTCTTGAATTCTGGGGATGGGATGGCGATCCGGTAGAGATCTTCTCATTCAGTAGCCTGTAGTCAATGCATAATCGAAGAGTGCCATCCTTTTTCCTAACCACAAATACAGGTGAAGAATAAGAAGAATGTGACTTTGGATCAGCCTCTGTTTAATGTGAAGTCCTGAATGTGAACTTTCACTTCTTGGTACAGTGTCGTGGTATTGCATTATATGTTCTTTGGACAGGAACAGGGTCTTTCAAGTAATGTCCATTTGTAAGTCGGTGATGCAGCCAGCACGTCCCACTCACCTCTGGGCAAAAACGTACACGTCACTCCCTCAGCAGCTGCCGAACTCCGCGCTGCTGCTCTGCAGAGAGAGTGTGACTCAGGGGGTCCACCGGTGGGTCCCAGGACTCCTGTGGCGCCCGACTAAGCCTCCAGCTGCTCCAGTGCGGTGATGCTGCTCTCGATAGCCGACAGCTGTAGACTTGGGCTCCAATTGGATAGATTGCATCAATACTACACAACCAACCAAATATTGTGCGGCCACACAGTGTGATGTCACAGTTTGTGGTGTTCTCAACAGTCACTTTAACCTTGTGTTATCTTGAGGGAGCTGAATGAGTTGCTCTCTTACCTTGAGTCCTGTGGGCCACGGTGTCTCCAGGTTGGGCTCTAGCAAGACGTGAGGTCCAAGCTGTGCACCCTGTTGGAGAAGATTGCATTGCACTTCGATGGTCTTGTTTCCTGGAACAGTAACTGGCCATCTTCCTGAGCGAACTAGAAGGGAGTTGTTTTCATGGGTCTGCTTCTTTAAAACTGCTAAGACAGCTCTGGCCGTTTTCTGTCCCACCTCTAGTGCAGAGCAAAGTGTCTTTACCATGTGGTCAGCTGGGAGACAGCTCTCAGAGTCCTCACTTTTCAGAGCCAATTCCTCAATCACATTGAATCCAATGATGGGAAGTTCCAACTCTGTTGCAACCACAAGAACTGGTACAACCACAGGCTTGTCACTCATCCCAGCTACAGCATTTTTGCACAGTGTAAAACTCCACTTCAATCCAAACCCTGATATGGGATCTGTGTGCCATTTGCCGCCGACAGGTCCAGCCCCCCTTCCTCCAGTAACTCCTCCACCGGCCTCACAGCAACATCAGGCAAGTGTCTCTGCTTCCATTCGGCCCCGATGATGGACACTTGAGAGCCAGTGTCCCACAGCACTCGGGTGTTGACGCTGTTCATGGTGGCTCGGACCAGACACCTCCTCCCCACTAGCTTAGCTGTTTGATGTTGTTTGCCAGTGAGGGGCGCTGTGGCACAGAGGAGATCTACATTCCTTCCTGAATGTATTCTCTCAATTTTATTGATTGAGGCTGTGTTGTTCCTGGGCCCTCTGCGGCAACCAATGGCCCAGTGGTCTGTACTCCCACACTTCTAACATTGGTTACACTTGCCTTCTGGGTTAGTCCGCTGGCACTGGTGACACTGTCGGTTGAAGCGTGCCTCAGGTGGTAGTCTGCTGTAGTTGCAGCTGGCTTGTCCCCTCGGTCGGGGGGGGGGTAGCGGTTGTCTGGGTGGTTGGTGCAGGCTTGACAGCTGAGTGGTGAGATTCTGTATGGCTTCACAAATAGCTTTATTTCCTTCATCAACCTTATCCATTAATGTGTCTCGTTTCTTTAGCTGATCTTGTCTCTTATTTGTGGACTGGCTGTTATACTTACAGCTCTCTGAGCACCGTTGACCCCCTAACAGCTCGGAGTCAGTATCGTTGATCCCCTGACTCACGGCTGACACCTTGGCTCGGGGTTTACCAGACAGCTTGCTCCTCCTCTCCATCTCCAGGTTGTAAGCAGCCGTCATTTTCTCCAGAAGGACTTCATCTGCAATTTTTGGAATTTGCAGATAAGGTTTTAAATCTGTACGTATAGTGTCATCTTGGAGTCCAGTGAGTATTGTCTGCAAACTGATTCTGAATCAACTCTGGGCTGTACTTCAATCCACTGTCTGCTCTCCCTGACGCAAAGTGTACCTGCTGCCTCAAGTCCATAACTCGGACTAAAAACTGGACTGGAGTCTCTCTGGGTTCTTGTGCAGCACGAGTGAGAGAGTGGTACAGCTCAGTAGCATCTTTTTCCACAAAATGAGTCCTTAGAATTTGTTTTAAAGCCTGAAGTGACAAATCATCCCTACTTTCCAGATAACTTCTCAGTTTTGTACCGGGGATAATAGCTTGAATCACTGCATCCACAATTTCACATTCATCATATCCCTTTTTTAAGGCTTTTATAATTTGTCTGTCCAAACTGGCATATCCTAGTTTATCCTTTTGATTCTGTTCACCAATTTGGCCATATATTTTCAAGTCTTTTCTATACATGGGGTGAACAACAGTTTGAGTTCTTTCAGATAAATTAACAGCAGTAGGAACAGTGGCAGTTGTGTGTTTTACCACATTTTCTGTGTTGGGTGCAGTACCAGCTCTGTCCACCGAGTGGCGGTTTGGGAACGTAGGACCGGACTTGGACAGCGTCTCTAATTCATCAATTGCATCATTCAGTTGTAATAATAAGGACATTCCTTCGTCTTCAAGCGATGTGACATCATCACCTTCCAAATGCTGAAGAAGGATTCTTCTCAGTTTACGGGCTGAGTCCTCATCATCACTTTTAATGTCAATCTCAAGTGCTGTGCAGAGGTTAACAAGCTTCGAAGCAGGTAAGGTGATTAACTTTTCCTCAATTTTCTCCAGCAAATCTTCCCATGCTGAGGACATTTGCTGTCCTGAAGTTGTCATAATTAGGAAGAGTCTTTTACCTTTGCTTTGAAGGCGACCTGCGTTGTGATCTGTTGTGCTGTAGCTGCTGTTAGCATTAGCTCCGTTCCAGCTCCGTGTTGGCGTTCCTCGTGGCTGTCCACCCGCGATACGGTCCACACACGAGCTCCGTTTGTAATGATCCACAGTAGCGTCCACGAACTTAATCCAACCAGGCAGAAACACCAAGATTTTGTTGTTGCCCCCTTAAAATGATCACGTGGCAACAGCTTCTCCTTTTTTTGTCTTTATTTGAGCTCCAAAAGTTTGATACATTTTAAACACGCAAAAACGGTCCCCTGTGAATAACAAATATGAAGTAAGTATTTAGGATTAAGTTGTGAACAGTTAAAACCCAAAAAGAAAACCACTTACACGTCCCACGGTCAATCTGAGCCTCAAGCTGGTACCTGCATTGCACCCCATCTCACCTGTGAGTGATTGAGGGCCAGCTTATAAGCACAGCCTACCGGGTCACGTGACGTCAACTTCCGTTTGTATAAAAACCAAATGACATCAAGACAGTGATTTGAAATCAATTGATCTAGCTGTTCCTTTACCATAACATAACATATTCCAGGTGAAACAAAGAAAATATTTAAAGTGCACAAAAAAATAAGTTGGCTACATAGACATTAAAAAATTACTGTATAAAGCTTTTCTAGAATGTATTAAAAAAGTCTGTCGCATGCTTACTCCATTTATCATTAGATCTGTTACGTCTGTTCACTGTGACGTTCCATTCACCTACTGTTTACGTCGGTGCAGCGCCATCTAGTGGCGCAGATGTGTAATGACAGTAGAAAAGTTTTGACCTTGATTATCAGACAACCTACTTTTTGAAAATATTATTTGTGCCTTTGTGCACAACAACATCTTCTGTACCATGTGAAAGGCCAGAGAGGTTGTGTAAAAAAAAAAAAAAGAGGAATCGCTGAAAACCTGTTGAGAGATTGTTACTTCTTAATAAAAATGACAAAAGTTTTCCCTGTCCTGTACATCATTGTTCAAGTTACACAAACATATTCAGTTCCATTTTCCTAGTTTGACCAGCACTTTCACTGTCCTCTGCATGTTCAGGCCCATGCTATTCTTTTAAAGTGACAAAAAAAAAAAAAAAAAAAAAACATTACACAACCTGCCACATATGATACTTCCATACTGGGAAACTATACACACAGAGAATACATCCATGGCATATTTTATTATACACATATGTGATAATGTATGTAGAAAATTGATTTGGTCATGCATTCTTTGTAATTCATAGTCATTGATGTTCTTTGTAATTCAGAATCATTCCCAAGGGCCATGACAGACAAATATTCAATGCGCCACAAACAGCTATGATTGAGGTCCAGCTGCCTGTGATTATACACTCGACCAGTAGGTGGTGTCGTGGGCAGATGAAGCTTCTAGTAATGAACCTTTTCTGAAACCGATCGGCTCAAATGGTTCGGTGCCTCATGAGGCTTCATCTCACCATCACTACAGGAAACTCATCTGCTGCAACGAGCAGGAAATTTAAGCGTGTGTCAAAACCGCTGCTGAATAAGTCCTTGATCAAACTAGTATTTGATTCTAGCGCCGCCATGCTACCGGAAATGCAGCACAAAAACCACTTCCGGGTCACGTAAACTGGACCAGTTAAAATATTAAAAATAAATTCGGTCCCGTGGCCCATTTTTTTATTTCGTATTTTTGATCCTAGTCTAAAATTGAAATACGAAAAACCGGGCATTTTTTGTTTTTTTTATGTTGGATTCAAAAACGAAAAACGACATAAAACGCCCCTTTTTCCTTTTTCAATTTTTGATTGACAGTTGAAAATGGAAAGAACGAATCATACACGGATTTGTTTTATTTTATATTTTAATTTTTGACTTGGATCAAAAATACAAAATTAAAAAATTGGCCACAGAACTGAATTTGTTTTATATTGGAGGACTGGACTTTCTGTTGTCATTACACATCTGTGCCACTAGATGGAGCCGCACTGCAGTAACCAGCTAGAGAACAGCAGGACAGTGAACACATGGAGCAGATCTGATGGAACATGGAGGAATGACCACAAAGTTTGGTTGATGTCCAGAATTATTATTTTTGTTTTTAGACAGAATTGTTAATATTGCTACCTGAGTTGCTACCTGAACTGTAAAGTTCACAGATTTTTACCGTTCTCCATGTCTGTTTTAGCTTTTCCTGTTTACTGTTTTCTGGCTCCGCAGCAGCCAGTAACAGACATTTCAAAACAAAAGCATGTGAGCAACATGCATTTACGCGATAATAACGCGTTAATTTGCCCAGTCCTAATATATATATATGAATAAATAAAACACACTTGACCAGATATAATTGTAGTATTTTAATAGTAAAGGGTAAAATAAAAAATAAAAAGATCCAACGCTCTCTTTCTCTCTCAGGTGTAATAACGCTCACCACCGACACCCAAATATATTTGGACATGTAAACACGTGCTACCAGTTAGAATTTACACGGTATAAAATGTACACTAATAAAAGATACAGCAAATAGAATAAAAATATACAAACTATCTTACATGGACAGATAATCTCACAGTCTCATTAATGTGGTGGTTTCAGTCTACGGACTGCGATGTCGTTATCTCTGAGGCAGTTCAGGTTAGAATACCAATAAAATACACAGAAACGTACACTAATGGATATAAAAAGATAAAACACGTTGGACTGATACAGTGCATGAATACGTTAAAATAATAAAGGTTTCAGTGCGAACATGTTGTAACAGATGGCACTTAATCGCTCCAGACTGGGGACGTCGTCGAGGATCCTCGTCCTTATCTGAACTCTGTTGGACTGACGACAGATTCAGGGTTTAAATCAGCGCCGTCAAACTATTCCAGAGGCTGTAAATCAAGACGTCACCTGGAAACTTGATCATTTATAAAATCAAAAGGTTCTCGGCTCTGATTTGAGCCTCTTCCTGCCTCTTGAATCAACGTCTCTTAAACGAGGAGACGGCGTCGTGATGTCATGTCGGTTTAACGGCTCCACATCAGATTCAGCTGACTGTTCAACTCGCCAAACTCCTTCAGCGGCGCTCGTTTCGGCGCCATTTTTCAGTCCGTCGGTCGGCCCCAACGGAACGACGGTCGTCTCACGTAAACGTCCGTCGCCGTTGAAGCCCTGCCCCCGTGTTGAATCCCCAGTCAGGGCTGGTAGCCGTAAAAAGGATCATCTGGAGGAAGAAAGTGCAGATTAGAAAAAGAAAAAAACAGCACTAAACGAATAATAATAAACAAAAACATGAAATTAAACTTTAAAAAGGTCCCATATTCTGTTTTTTTCTGACTTTCAAAGGTTTAAACCGACTTAAACTCGTATTTTTAAAGGCCGTCACTTTAAGAGGCGCACAAGGAACTTCAACAAAATGTTTGTTTTTTTTTTGTCCCAAAACCTCCAAACGCAGATCAACCAGCCCCTGCACCTGCACCTGCACCTGCACCTGCACCTGCACCTGCACCTGCACCTGCACCTGCACCAGCCCCTGCACCTGCACCTGCACCTGCACCTGCACCTGTCCCCTCACGGGGTCACGGGGTCAAAGAAGGTCACCAATAACAGCAGAGTGAGCGGGGAGCAGCGGCAGACGGATCCCAACCGCGGTGACGGTGCTCACAGAGAACACAGGAAATAAAGGATTTACGTGATTCGACAGTTTGTGAGTCTGGATCAAAGTAAAATGACAACTTATAATATAAGTAGGGCTGGGCAATGATTCAAATTTTTAATCGCATTATTTCCCTGATTAATCATGATAATCGCATTGTATTTCCAAAATCAAATAATGAATGAAAAGTAGTGTTAAGGTCACTTTTAAAACAGAATTTTCTTTTTCAGACAGAATTGTTAATATTTCTACCTGAGTTGATACCTGAACTGTAAAGTTCACGGATTTTTACCGTTCTCCATGTCTGTTTCAGCTTTTTTTTTTTTTCCGCATGTTTACCTGCCAATTGTCTTCCGGTTCCGCAGCAGCCAGTAACAGACTTTTCAAAATAAAAGCATGTGAGCAACATTCGTTAACGCGCGATAAAATAAACGTCAACGTTAATAAATTAACAAGTTTAATGCGTTATTATCGCGTTAACTTGCCCGGCCCTTAATATAAACACTGTTGAGGCCTTTGTTTTGATCTTTATGGTTCATAAAGGTGGAAAACAGACGTTACGAGTCGGTGAAGGAGGTCAAACGTCCAACAGTCGTCGCTGTCCGAGCAGAGAGACGACGTCATCTGAAACGGGACGACTTTAAAATGTAAAACCTCAGTTTTAAAGTTTTAAAGTTTTAAAGTTTTAAAGATTTATGTTTTCTGTCGGTAAAATCCTGGCAGAGAAAATCAAAATCATGAAATCTTCGCCGCCATCAGGGTTTTCAGACTGCGGCTCACCTGTGTGGGCGGGGCCTGGTCGGCAGCCCCCACTGCTGTCGCAGACACCCGGCGGTCCGATCTCGCCTTGCTGACCGGGAGGTCCGGGGATCCCCGGCGGTCCTGGTCTGCCGTCGTCCCCTTTGGAACCCGGGGCGCCCAGGACGGACTCACCTGGAGGACCTGCAGACGACACCAGGGCCTGACACCTGACACCTGTGCGTTTGATAATCACCTGGATGAGTGGTGAGAGCGCACCTGAGAATCCCTTGATCCCCGGGGGCCCGTGGACGTTCCTCCCGGCGTCGCCCTTCTGTCCCGGGAAGCCCCGCCTACCTGCAGAGACGTGAACTTTGAGTCAGCACTCATACCTGCGTGGAGCCGCTACACCTTCGTCCCGTTACCAGCGTTACCCTGTTCTCCAGGATATCCAGGCCTGCCAGACGTCCCCCTGGACCCGCCGCTCCCCTGGCCCCCCCTGGTCCCCGGGGGGCCCCTCGGGCCCGGTATACCTGGTTCACCTGGGGGGCCCGCAGGCTCCTCGATGGGAGCGGGCTTACGGCCGATCTCATTGATGTACATGTCGAGCTTCAAAACCTCCTCTGAGGAAGAAAGAAGGTCAAGCTCAATGTCCTTAATATCTATAATTTAAATGCGTATCAAATTTGAATTTTATGCCCAAAATACAGTTCAATCCAAGTATAATACCGGAGCATTTTAGGTTTTATTTTAAAATGAATGCAGAGGTTCATCACTACAACACACAGCAAAGTAAAGATTTTCATTTACCAAAATCAGTTAATTTTCCCATCTTTGATGTCTTTTAAAAAAATACTAAGGGTCTCTTTGAATGTTTTTGATTGAGTTGTCTTAGTTCTACCTTTATGTTTTTAATTCTTACTTTGAGAACTGTATATTTTTATATGTATTTTTTTCTTCATGTATGTATGTAAATGTGTGTATGTATGTGTATATGTATATATACATATATATATATATTTATTTCATTTTAGACTGTACAGTGTTAACACTGATGGATAGGTGGAGGCGTATAGTGATCCCTTATTTTTTACGGTTAATGGGGACCGGCGCCCCCCTGTGACAATCAAAATCCACGAACTGGAGCCGGAGCCCCCCCCCCGAGCCTCAATAATGTGTTTAAAATATATTTAAAAACCCCAAAAAAGTAGCGAAACAAGACAAAGGTTCAACTGTGGTCTTTCTGTTACCTTCACAGCCTCTGGTCTCTGAACCGTAGTAAACAAACCGCTGCTATTGTGCTATTTTTGGCTCGTAATTAGCGGCTAACACGCTAACAACAACAAGAGAAGGTTTTCACTGCAGGAACTTGTATCATTTTTTTGTATGTATTTTTTTTGCTATGATGTGCAAAACAAACAAACAAATAAATAAATAAATAAGGTCTTTGTGCCTTAATAATTAATTTCACGTTAATTTTAGAAGGTTGTTAACGAGGAACTCACTGTGGATCAGCTGCTCGCAGGCCTGAGAGACCAGCTGGTAGATGACGGCCACAGACTGAGGTTCTCCCTGGAAGACACCAGCAGGTCCAGCTCAAACAGGATCAATAAAACTTTATTAGCACCAGTGGTAAATAACAAAACAGTTGAGTTGAAGGTGGAGCCACAGGTTCGATGCCCGTGGACGCTGCTCCACAGTGACAAGTCCGTGGTTCATCCATCCATCCATTCATTCATCCACCCAATCATTCATCCATCCATCCATCCATCCTATCATGCATCCATCCATCCATCCATCCTTTATCCATCCACCCAATCATTCATCCATCCATCCTTTATTCATCCATCCATCCAATCATTCATCCATCCATTCATCCATCTATCCACCCATTCTATTATTCATCCATCCATTCATCCATCCATCCTTCATTCATCCATCCATCTATCCACCAAATCATTCATCCATCCATCCATCCATCCATCCATCCAATCATTCATCCATCCATCCATCCATCCACCCAATCATTCATCCATCCATCCTTTATTCATCCATCCATCCAATCATTCATCCTCCATCCATCCATCCATCCATCCATCCATCATTCCATCCATCCACCCCATCCATCAGCCATCATCCATCCATCCCATCATCATCCACAGCCAATCATCCATCCCATCATTCATCCATCCATCCATCCATCCATCAGCATCATCCATCCAGCATCATTCATTATTCATCCAGCCATCCATCCATCCATCCATCCATTAATTCCATCATCCTCCATCAGCCACCCATCATCATCCCAGCCATCCATCCATCCATTCCATTCATTCATCCATCATCCAATCCAGCCCATCCATCCATCCATCCATCCATCCATCCATCCATCCATCCATCCATCCAATCATTCATCCATCCATCCATCCATCCATTCATTCATCCATCCATCCATCCATTCATTCATTCATCCATCCATCCATCCATTCATTCATCCATCCATCCATCCATCCACCCATTCATCCATCCATCCATCCAATCATTCATCCATCCATCCATCCATCCCATCCATTCATCCATCATCCATCCATCCATCCATCCATCCATCCATCCATTCATTCATCCATCATCCATCCATCCATCCATCCATCATTCCATCATCCATTAATTCATTCATCCATTCATCCATCCATCCATCCAGCATCCATCCAGCCATCATTCATTCATCCCCCATCCATTGATTCATCCATCAGCCATCAAGCCATCCATCCATCCATCCATCCATCCATCCATCCATCCATCCACCCATTCATTCATCCATCCATCCATCCATCCATCCATCCAATCATGCATTCATCCATCCATTCCATCCATCCATCCATCCATCATCCATCCATCATCCACCAAATCATTCATCCATCCATCCATCCATCCATCCAATCATTCATCCATCCATCCATCCATCCATCCATCCATCCATCCATCCACCCAATCATTCATCCATCCATCCTCCATCCATCCATCCAATCATTCATCCATCCATCCATCCATCCATCCATCCATCCATCCATTCCATCCATCCATCCACCCAATCATTCATCCATTCATCCATCCATCCATCCATCCATTCATTCATTCATCCTATCATCCAATCATCCACCCATTCATCCATCCATCCATCCATCCATTCATTCATGCTATCATCCATCCATTCATTCATTCATCCATCCATCCATCCATCCATTCATTCATCCTATCATCCAATCATCCATCCATTCATCCATCCATCCATCCATCCATCCATCCATCCATCCATCCAATCATTCATCCATCCATCCATTCATTCATCCATCCATCCATCCATCCATTCATTCATTCATCATCCATCCATTCATTCATCCATCCATCCATCCATCCACCCATTCATCCATCCATCCACCCATTCATCCATCCATCATCCATCCATTCATCCATCCATCCATCCATTCATTCATTCATCCTATCATCCATCCATCCATCCATTCATTCATTCATCCTATCATCCATCCATCCATCCATTCATTCATTCATCCATTAATTCATTCATCCATTCATCATCATCCATCCATCCTATCATCCATCCATCCATTGATTCATCCTATCATCCAATCATCCATCCATCCATCCATCCATCCAATCATCCATTCATCCATCCATTCATCCATCCATCCATCCATCCATTCTCTCAGGATGATGGTGGTCTGCTGGATCCAGTCCCGGTGGTCTCTGAAGTCCAGGTGCACCTGTACAGGTTGGTTGACCCTGTGTGACCCTGAATCTGACCTGTTGGAGTCTGGAACATGTTTCTACGTCCGACTCTCAACAAAACACACGATGCTACTTCCCTGATCTTCTACCTTCGTCCTCAGCAGAACTGCACCGGAAAATTAAATGGACCGACGGGATTCCTGATCCACCTGAAGATGATTCAGACTTCAGACGGCTCCGTTTGGCTGCAGCTCTCCATCCACGACCGGACTGGATCTGAGGTCTTACTGTGCTCTTATTATTGTCGCTACTGCTGAGGTGACTGAACTGACACCAAACATAAAACCCTACCTGGACTTGGACAGAAGATAATGAGGATGTACTCCACCTTTTCCCCTCGTTCTCCTTTATTCCCCGGAAGACCCTGTGAAGTCAAACACATTTGAGCAGTGAGTCGGTGAGGACAGACCGGACAGCTGCGACTGTATTTGTCCCTCTGGTCTTACCGTAGGACCGACGGGCCCCGGCGGGCCCTTCTCCCCTGCAGGACCCGGGCGTCCCGGCATCCCCTGGAAACCCTGGAAACCCACAGAGACAGAGGAGTGAGAAGAGGCTGAACGTGGCTATTCAGGAAGACCTCGGTAGAGTCGTTAGTCCTCAACATCCACAGGAGCCACAACTGGACAAACCCGCTGAGACGTCACCCACACGGATTTCTGAAGACGCGTTAAATACGAGGAGTGCACGATAACTATCGGGCCGATAACAGGAAATTATGACGTCATCCCGATAAGTCCGATATAACGACGAATAGCCCCGATAACATTTATATTTCTGTCAACACAGCAGTGCCTCGCTCCCTCTGAGCCTTGAATGACCGGCAGTGAATGTTATGTTCAAGTGACGTCGACATAATCAGAAAAACGATTACTCAATCAGGAAAATCAAGAATACCCCCTCATGCCAGAAAACAACTCGTTAACTCAGTCATAATTTTAGTAGTTGCTGACTTTAATTTATATTCACAGTATTTTCCCACATGTTACACATAAAAAAGAAAAAAATAGAAAAGGTTAAAAGAACGACTAGCAAATGAGAGAACGTCGGAATTTACGTTACACCTTGAATGCAGCCTGCAGCACAGCGCTGATCATAACAAACATGGCGGCGTGGAACTTCGTTAAAGTTTCAGAAGAAGATAGTTTGGTGGTTATTTGTGACGAATCCTCCGAGTGAATTCTACGAGGAGGGAAGCACAAGCTTTAATACGTAAAACCTGATCAGCCACCTACAACATAACAATCGCTTCCATGGAGTTTTGAAATCACGCTAACGTGAGCTAACAGAAGCTAATGCTAATGCTCTAAGCAAATTCTACGAGGAGGGAAGCACAAGCTTTAATACGTAAAACCTGATCAGCCACCTACAACATAACAATCGCTTCCATGGAGTTTTGAAATCACGCTAACGTGAGCTAACGGAAGCTAATGCTAATGCTCTAAGCAAATTCTACAAGGAGGGAAGCACAAGCTTTAATACGTAAAACCTGATCAGCCACCTACAACATAACAATCACTTCCATGGAGTTTTGAAATCGCGCTAACGTGAGCTAACGGAAGCTAATGCTAACGTGCGCAAGCCAGCAGCAGTCTCTCCTCCCCCTCATTCCTCTCATCTAAAGCTTAAAAAATAAAAAATAAAAACTACTGAACCTCATTTACTTTAATTAAAGGTATTAATTCAAACGGAACAACAAGCCAAAATCCTTTAAATGTTAATCTTTTTCAGTTAGTAATTCTGATGCATGTATTTCCATCAGTTCAAGGAGCCTTTATTTTTTATATCAGTCAGTAATGAACCTTATTTAAGTTAATGTGAGATATTAAATAGGTTTGTTTGATAGATTTATGAAAATGTTTGAGAGGCTTGACAATAGTTTTTCAATGGAAAAAATAAATATCTGTTCATTTAAAAAGTCAAAACTATTTTTGTTTCTCAATATCTCTGTTAATTATCGCCCAAAACTCATGACATTTGACTCAGTGATTGACAACAGGAACCTCTATCAAATTTCAAATCGCTATATGGGAGAACTGTTGCGCTTGGCGGAGGTCTGCGCTCTCCGAGTACTTTTCTAGTTCAAAAAGTATCTACAATCATTTTGTGGTAGTTAAACCTCCTTTTAGCTCTTTCATATGTTTGTCCAAATGTCCTCATTTCAAGTGTTGTTTACTTTTAAAAAAAGTCTTAAAAAAATACGAAAAGACACTAATCTGTTGCTTGTTTTCCTCATTTAGATTTGCAATTTATCTTTCAGAATGTAAAATGACTTCATGGCGCTCACACAGACGGGTTATAATGTCACATTTTAGTCTTTTTTTTTATGACCTTTAATTAACAAAAGCTCCCTTTAACAGCTCGTCACACCTCTGACTATATAAGAGACAAGAAGAAAAGTTAACAGTAGGGTTTAGTCGGTTGAGAAGAACTTTTCAATCCCACTTTAGAAATGTTATTCCCAGGTTGGCCAGAAGGTGGAGCCAGAGGAGAGCGAGTCACTGCTCACCAGGATTCAACAGATGAAGGAAACGTTATCTTTTCTTTTCTTTTCTTTAAATCAAGAAGGAAAAACCAGATGGACACGTCTGAACTCACCCTGGGTCCGGTGGTACCGGGGGAACCGATGCTTCCTTCAGAACCTCTGATGCCCTGTGAAGAAGAAGAAGGCACACAGGTGAAGGCCGGCGCCGGTTTCGGCCGGGGGAGGAGCTAATATCGTTCCGACGGCTCACCTTGGCGCCTGGGATCCCCTCGTCCCCTTCCGGACCCGGAGGACCCGGTGAGCCCTGCAGGGAGGCAGAGCACGGAGGTTAGACAGAGAACAGCTGGACCCGTCCAGCGTTTCGGTTGGAACCCACCTGGACTCCGGGCCTCCCGGGGTCTCCCTTCTCCCCCCTCGCTCCAGGTGGACCCTGGTTGGAACAGTGTTGGACCAGAGCTGGGTTTATTTTGTCATCAGGTACTGTAAACATGTGTAAATGTGAGGCCCGGGCCGCTACGCACCATCTTCCCCTGAACCGTCATGCCCCGGGGCCCGATGCTGCCCAGAGATCCAACACCTCCTTCAAACCCAGAACTTCCTGGAGGCCCAGCCTCCCCCTGAAAGAGTCCAGGACAACGGGAAGGTTTTCAGGAGGGGAGCTGAGAGAGTCCAAAGACCCACCAACACCGGCACATAGAACCCCAGAACCAGGCGGGTTATAGAACCCCAGAACCAGGCGGGTAATAAAACCCCAGAACCAGGCGGGTTATAAAACCCCAGAAACCAGGGGGTTATAAACCCCCCAGGTTAAAAACCCCAGAACCGGCGGGTATAAAACCCCAGAACCAGGCGGGTTATAAAACCCCAGAACCAGGAGGGTTATAAAACCCCAGAACCAGGCGGGTAATAAAACCCCAGAACCAGGCGGGTTATAAAACCCCAGAACCAGGCGGGTAATAAAACCCCAGAACCAGGCGGGTTATAAAACCCCAGAACCAGGCGGGTCATAAAACCCCAGAACCAGGCGGGTATAAAACCCAGAAAGGCGGGTAAAAAACCCCAGAACCAGGCGGGTTATAAACCCCAAACCAGGGGGTTAAAACCCCAGAAAGGCGTTAATAAACCCCAGAACCAGGCGGGTTATGAAACCCCAGAACCAGGCGGGTTATGAAACCCCAGAACCAGGTGGGTTATAAAACCACAGAACCAGGCGGGTTATAAAACCCCAGAACCAGGCGGGTTATAAAACCCCAGAACCCAGGGGGGTTATAAAACCCCAGAACCAGGCGGGTTATAAAACCCCAGAACCAGGGGGGGTTATAAAAACCCCAGAACCAGGCGGGTTATAAAACCCCAGAACCAGGCGGTTATAAAAACCACAGAACCAGGCGGGTTATAAAACCCCAGAACCAGGCGGGTTATAAAACCCCAGAACCAGGTGGGTTATAAAACCCCAGAACCAGGCGGGTTATAAAACCCCAGAACCAGGCGGGTTATAAAACCCAGAACCAGGGGGGTTATAAAACTCCAGAACCAGGTGGGTTATAAAACCCCAGAAACCAGGGGGTTATAAAACCCCAGAACCAGGCGGGTTATAAACCACAGAACCAGGCGGGTTATAAAACCCCAGAACCAGGATAAACCCCAGAACCAGGGGGTTATAAAACCCCAGAACCAGGCGGTTATAAAACCCAGAACCAGGGGGGTTATAAAACTCCAGAACCAGGTGGGTTATAAAACCTCAGAACCAGGGGGGTTATAAAACCCCAGAACCAGGCGGGTTATAAAACCCCAGAACCAGGGGGGTTATAAAACTCCAGAACCAGGCAGGTTATAAAACCCCAGAACCAGGCGGGTCATAAAACCCCAGAACCAGGCGGGTTATAAAACCCAAGAACCAGGCAGGTTATAAAACCCCAGAACCAGGCGGGTCATAAAACCCCAGAACCAGGCGGGTTATAAAATCCCAGAACCAGGCGGGTCATAAAACCCCAGAACCAGGCGGGTCATAAAACCCCAGAACCAGGCGGGTTATAAAACCCCAGAACCAGGCGGGTTATAAAACCTCAGAACCAGGCGGGTTATAAAATCCCAGAACCAGGCGGGTCATAAAACCCCAGAACCAGGCGGGTTATAAAACCCCAGAACCAGGCGGGTTATAAAACCCCAGAACCAGGCGGGTCATAAAACCCCAGAACCAGGCGGGTCATAAAACCCCAGAACCAGGCGGGTTATAAAACCTCAGAACCAGGCGGGTTATAAAACCTCAGAACCAGGCGGGTAATAAAACCCCAGAACCAGGCGGGTCATAAAACCCCAGAACCAGGCGGGTTATAAAACCCCAGAACCAGGCGGGTTATAAAACCCCAGAACCAGGTGGGTTATAAAACCCCAGAACCAGGCGGGTCATAAAACCCCAGAACCAGGCGGGTAATAAAACCCCAGAACCAGGCGGGTTATAAAACCCCAGAACCAGGCGGGTTATAAAACCCCAGAACCAGGCGGGTTGAAGAAAATACGGATCAGGAAGGAAGAGGTTTAAATGATATTTTTTCTTCAGTTTCCAGACTTCAGAGCCGCTCCACGTGGTTCTGGACAGTCGGACCGGATGAAATAGTTTGGAAGAACTGGCAGAAATGGAGGTCCTGTTTCACCTGTATTACCTGCTGTGATGTCATCAGCTCAAAACCCCAGTAGACGGGATACTTCTGCTTAGAGCTGAGCGATTTTATCGATTCTGCGATAAATATCGATATTTTATTTCCTCAGAGAGTATCGATTTTTCAGCCGCAGGTATCGATATTCTAAACTCCCTTCAAAACCCCCCGTGTCCAATCACTCATCTATCCATCATCCATCCTTTATTCAACCATCCATCCATCCATCTATCCATTCATCCATCCATCCCTCATTTAATCATCCATCCATCTAATCATTCATCTATCCATTCATCCATCCATCCATCCATCCATTCATCCATCAGTCATCTATCCATCTGTCCATGTCCATGTGTCTCACACAACGTGTCCTTGAGCGGCATGTTATATATGACCCTGGATATTTATTTTGTTAGGTATAAGGTGAGGCTAGTGATGTTAATGTCACTTTATTGATTATATTAATACAATGCTGCGACTGTCTGATGTTAGCATAGCTCTGTGTGGGACAGAGCTATGGACCAGAGCTAATGCTAACGGAGAACTCATCACCCTCCCTGCCGCTAAATCATATTATTACTTTTACTCAAGCGAGAACGGACTGGGACATGGACAGAAGTACGGAGAGACGACTGTTCTCTGTTCAGGACGACGTCAACGAACAAACTGCTTCATCCCGTTATACCACAATCTTTCAAGCAAAGCGACTGCAGCCGCACGGCTGTTAACTGTCACGTCCATTCACGTATGCTCACTTTCCAGAGCGTTAACTTTTTTATTAAACGGTTAAAGCCTGACGACTGGGTCAGACGTTAGCTTGAGAAAACCGCTGTGTTAATTACGGACCGAGGAGCAGTGACGGCGGTCTGATAAGAGGAGTCTCACAGTTGAGGCCTCAGATTAGTGATTTTATTCCTGGACTCGCTCATCCTGGATCCAGTGGTTTCAGGGTTAATGTGCGCCCGACATCAGCGCCACATCCAGACGTACCTGCACGTCAAGTGTCTAATTAATCAAATGTAATGAGCACAGCGGTTCATTTTCTCTAAGAGCTTTTTATTTCTCATCATGTTTCTATTTCTTAATAATTTTCCACTTTCTACATTCTCACAAGTAAATCTAGTAACATTCAGGAGCGCGCACAGACTTTTCTGGGGGCAGGTGCTCGAGCCAAGAGGAAAGGGCCCCCTGAGTTAGAGGACATTTAAAATATATTTAAAATATAATATGAAATAACATAAAAATCTACAGTACTACCGTTTAATTATACCGTCATTTTTATTCTACAATCTTAGAGATACTTGAAAAATTGTCAGATTTCTTATTTTTTGTAAGAAAGCAATATTGTGGCTTAAAATTGCAAATATTTGCAAGATTGCAACTTTGTCGTAAAACCGAGGCTTTTGTTGTGAAACCATGACATTTTGACGTAAAATCATGAGCTTTGCAAAATCATGACTTTTTCCTTCTTTTTTTTAACTTTACGACATAAGATTGTGAATTTCAACTTTGCAACTTTGTTATAAAAAGCAATAAAATCTCAAATTTCACAGAATTGACTTCTGACATAAAATTATGACTTTGCTACACAAAATTGCAAATTTCAAAGGACCTTTGGCAAATAATCGCAATAATTTGTTTTAAAATCACAAATTGCACCTTTTTAACTTAACCGAATTAATGTAAAATAAAGTTTAGCAACTTTTTAAAATTACAACTTTAAGCTCTAAAGTTACAAATTTGTCATAAAAACCTTTTGAAATCAAATAACTGTTTTTGTTTTAAAAACATCTGCGACTTTGACAAAAATTCTCAATTTTTGGTCATAAAATTTTAAGGAATTGCAAAAAAGTTTTAAAATTTCGACTCTTGCAAAATTTTGACTTTTTAAACTTCAGATAAAAGTTATAGTGCTAAAATATTATTTCTGTAAAATTGCAACTTTCTAACATAAAAAACAATTTCATGTCGCAAAATAGTGAATTTTGCAAAATTGAAACTTTATGTCAAAATTTAGTTAATTCGTGACATTTTACTTTGAAATCAACAACTTTTAACTTTTTACAACTTTGTGATAAATTTGTAAATTTACACTTGTAACTTTCTATCCTAAATTATTAATTTTTGCTGTAAAACCATGAATTTTGAAATATCGCAACTTTTTGTTGCCATTTTTGTGACTTTTCTTAACACAAAATTATGACATCACAAAATTGGAAGTTTCAAATAACTGTAACTTTGTCGTTTAATCACGACTTTTCCTTGTAAAATAACGGAATTCAAACAATTTTGACTTTTTGACAAAAATTCTCAATTTTTGGTCATAAAATTTTAAGGAATTGCAAAAAAGTTTTAAAATTTCGACTCTTGCAAAATTTTGACTTTTTAAACTTCAGATAAAAGTTATAGTGCTAAAATATTATTTCTGTAAAATTGCAACTTTCTAACATAAAAAAACAATTTCATGTCGCAAAATTGTGAATTTTGCAAAATTGAAACTTTGTCAAAATTTAGTTAAATTGTGACATTTTACTTTGAAATCAACAACTTCTAACTTTTTACAACTTTGTGATAAATTTGTAAATTTATACTTGTAACTAAATTATTATTTTTTGCTGTAAAACCATGAATTTTGTAATATCGCAACTTTTTGTTGCCATTTTTGTGACTTTTCTGAACATAAAGTTATGACATCACAAAATTGGAAATTTCAAATAACTATAACTTTGTCGATTAATCACAACTTTTATTTGTAAAATAACGGAATTCAAACAATTTTGACTTTTTGACAAGAATTCACAACTTTTAGTCGTTAAATTGTGACTTTCGTTGAATTGTCCATTTTTGTTGTTAGAATCGCAGCATTTTAAACTTAAGGTTGCAACTTTTGTTGTCGAACATACTTTTGCAAAAACTAACATTTTAACATAAAATTATGACTTTAAGCTGTAAAGTTGTGAATTTTGTGTAACTGCAACTTTATGCCCCCAAATCACAAATTTTAGAGAAATATAACATCGGCTGCTTCTGATGGTGAAACAGCTGCTCAGCAGTCGTTCTGCAGAAATGGCACCTGTCCAGTCAGAGGGTGAAGGGGGAGGAGCCTAAGCACCACCTGGATTCCACCTTTACATCTGCCTGGCGACTTTTAGTTTTATTTACTTTTATAAAAGTGAATTTCGTCCTCTGAGGTCTCACTGAAACGTCTCTGACGTGTTTTGGTCCAAGTCAAACAGACATACAGCACAAGAAGCTTCGTCTTCAACCACCTGTTTACAGCTCAGAAGAGTCAGGTTTGAGGGGCGGAGTCAGACCATTGACTCCACCCCTCTCTTCTGTTGGAGTCAGTTTCACAGGTGTGTGATATTCCTCTCCCCAAGTCAACCCAACGATGTGTGAAGTCGTGTGGTTAAAAAACAACTGCTGAAGCCGTGATAAAGTTACGACGTCCTTTTTTAAATGTAAAGAATCATTTTTATCTCACCTTCTGGCCTTGTTCTCCCTTCTCTCCTTTCTCACCTCGAGGACCTGGCTTCCCCTGGGACAGAAAATTAAAAAAATATATAAATGAACCGAATCACTGAAGAGTCTGTCTGAACAGGAGGGTTTGAGGGTTTGTGGTGACTTACGACCGGACCGGGAGAACCAGGAGCTCCAGGAACGTCAGAGGAGCAGGTACAGGTGTACGCAGGGGCGGGGCAGCTCTCCTCATCCCTCTGAGGCACAAACACACACAGCAGCTCATTAGAGCCCAACACACCTCCCAGCGCTGCAGCCAGGTGCTGCTGATCGTCCGCAGGTGAGCAGACTTCGATGAAAGCGGGTTGTCTGGCAGTCTGGCCTCCGTTAACGCAATGCCAAGAGGGAAAGACATCGGCTACAGTCTCAGAGAAACAACGGTTGCGTGCAAATCGATCTGGAAAGGCTTGTGAAGGCCACCAGCAGTCTTACTAGGAGTGGACGTCCCAATCAACAGAATAACAAGGCCCAATTTGAAATGTGAAAAATCTCCACAGCCAACCAGAACCTTTAATCCCAACTGTGATCAACATCCAGGACCAGGAACTATGATCCGATATTAATGTAAGGGGTCAACAAATAAGGTGACACTTGTCATATTAAATTAAGATGACGGTAGAATTACACTTAACTGGTTTGTTTTATTACTTCTTAATGTTTTTTTTCTATCATGTCATGAATATTTTACAGTGATTAAAAACATATTTAAAAAAGATCAAGGATTTAAAAGACATTTGTTTAATTTTAATGACCTCTCACGGCCCACCTGCAGTACCACAACAACCCACTAGGGGGCCGCGGCCCACACTTTGGGAATCACTGCTCTACAGTATATTAAAAATATGAGGAAAAATATGACTTCTAGATTAAAATATCATCATATATATATATATATATATATATAATATATATATATATATATATATATATATATAATATATATCTATGTATATGTATATATATACATAAGACTTCTGTCAGACGCAGAGCTGGAGAGCCTTTGGTTCATCTATAAATGAGCTGAGTTTTCATTCAGATTTTCACAATATTGCAAATATTATAGTATGTGATTCCAGCGCCGCCATGATACCTGAACTGCTGCACAAAGACATTTAAGGGTCACGTAAACCAGACAATTAAATATTAAAAATAAATTCAGTCCCGTGGCCTCGTTGCTAAAATTGAAATATAAAAAAACAGGCTTTTTTTTTTCTTGTGTTAGATTATAAAACGAAAAACCAAAAAAAGAGTCACTTTTTAATTTTTTAAATTATTGATTGACAATTAAAAATGGAAAAAAAACAAATGATACACAGATAATTACGGATTTAACTCCCCGTTAAAAGTTTCTGCTGTTACCTCAGAAATTACCTGTTTTAATGTTCTGATTGTGGCTCAGGATTTTGTTTATAGACTTTAAAAAAAAATTTTTTTCATAAAAAACAGGATGACATTAATGCCCTGGCAGTGGCAATAAGCTTTATTTTATTTTACATTTTTTAAGATGAGATTTACACTAAATATGTGTTACTGACAAGTGCTGATGTTAAAAGTGTTTGAACAACAAATGTTATGACACTTTAGTTCATATGGCAGCAGAACATTTAAATAAAAGTGACCTTTACACTACTTTTGAATTCATTATTTGATTTTCTGCATACAATGTGATTAATCAGGGAAATCATGCGATTAATCGCGATTAAAAATTTTAATCGCTGCCCAGCCCTAAAAAAAGTCATAGAATTGAAAGAGAAAGAGCTAATTTTTGCACATCGCTGTATCAAAGTTATCCCAGACAGTGAACGAAGGTTAGCAGGACACTGACCACTCCAGGCAGGTCGCAGCAGGTGTCCTCTGACGCCCACGTGGTGTTGCAGACGATCTCAAAGGACTGCAGCTGAAACTGGAAACAGTCGACAGCACTGAGGTTAAGGGCGAGCAGGTGGCGACCGCCGGGTTCGTCTCAGGTACTGATCTGAGTCTGGGTTGAAGTGAGAGCGTGGAAAGTACCGGGGCCGACCCGCTGTTGGGTCCTCGGGTCTTCACCAGTTTCCCCAGCATCTCAAACCCGTCGGTCGGCAGGTTGCCCAGCGGGCGCGCCGGCCTCTCACCCACGTGCTGGCAGTCCACGGACAGGGACACGCTCACCTGGCTGACGGACAGGTGAACCTGGAAGTGATTATGAACAGACTTAAGAATCAAACTTTGGAATTTCACTGTAGCAGACAGGAGCTTTCTCCTTCTGCTTTTTTATTTATTTAATTTAAATCTCACCTTGTGAAAACTGCCGTAGAACAGCTTGCGGACCTGCGGCTGATCGAAGGTGAGCTCCTGCACCTCCCCCCTGTAGTCCAGACTGAAGTACAGCAGGTGTTTGGTAGAAGCTGAGGAAAGCACACGCAGACCAATTTGATCCTGCAAAAAACTTTGGCGCCAGTTTTGGAGGTGCGTCCCAGTCGGCTCCATCAACGAGACCACGCCCACAAACAGCAGAGAGGAAATCCCGTTCCACTGAGCCACTGAGCCTGACCCCAAATGCCCCCAACGTTGGGCGCCCCCCCATGCTGGGCACCCAACGCTGGGCACCCCCCAACGCCCCAACGTTGGGAGCCCCCCAACGCTGGGCACCCAACGCTGGGCACCCCCCAACGCTGGGCACCCCCCAACGCCCCAACTTGGGAGCCCCCCCCAACGCTGGGCACCCAATGCTGGGCGCACCCCAACGCCCCCAATGTTGGGCGCCCCCACGCCCCCAACGTTGGGTGCTCCCAACGCTAGGCGCCCCTCAATGCCCGCAATGTTGGGCACCCCCCAACGCTGGGCACCCCCCAACACCCCCAACGTTGGGCGCCCCCCAACGCTGGGCACCCAACGCTGGGCGCACCCCAATGCCCGCAATGTTGGGCGCCCCCCCAACGCTGGGTGCCACCCAACGCTGGGCGCCTCTCAACGCCCCCAACGTTGGGCGCCCCCAACGTTGGGCGCCCCCAACGTTGGGTGCCCCTAGATGAACCTACCTCGAGCCCACAACGCTCTAGGTGGAGCCCGGCTGCACCTAGAAGTCTGTCACCGGTTCTCCACCAACCTTCTTCAAGAATTAAACTCAGTCCCGTAATAAAACTTTCCCAGCGGCGGTTCTGCAGAGGAGCTACTACTCACGGTCGACCACCACTCCCATCTTCATCTGGAAGTCGTTGTCGGTGAGCTGCCAGAGGGCGAACGGCTCCCTGGGCGTGTCCTGCAGCAGGCGGAAGGCGATGCTGATGGTGTGCTCCGGAGAGAAACCGGCGGGATGGATGAACCTGGAAGGAGAGGGGGACGCAGCTGATGTCAGGAACAGCGAGGCGCGTGACGGGGCTGGAGATTGAACCGACAACCCTCCGGCTGGAGGGTTGTCGGTTGATTGGTCGGCATGATTTTCCTGATTAATCACGATTAATCGCATTGTATATACAAAATAAAATAATGCATTTTAAAGTAGTGTAAAATGGCAGCTGAACTTTAAATGTTCTGCTGCCATATGAACTAAAGTGCCATAAAATGTTTTTTATAATGGAGGACTGGACTTTCTGTTGTCGTTACACATCTGTGCCACTAGATGGAGCCGCACTGCAGTAACCAGCTAGAGAACAGCAGGACAGTGAACACATGGAGCAGATCTGATGGAACATGGAGGAATGACCACAAAGTTTGGTTGCAGTGTAGATTTTTTTTTTTTTTTTTCAGACAGAATTGTTAATATTTCTACCTGAGTTGCTACCTGAACTGTAAAGTTCACGGATTTCTACCGTTCTCCATGTCTGTTTTAGCTTTTCCTCATGTTTACCTGCTGATTGTTTTCCGGTTCCACAGCAGCCAGTAACAGACTTTTCAAAACAAAAGCATGTGAGCAACATGCGTTAACGTCGGCGTTAATAAATTAATACGTTAACACGATAATAACGCGTTAACTTGCCCAGCACTAGTAATCATCCATGCATGTTATCAGTTTGCCTTTTGTGGTCTGTTTTTATTAAAGGAACAGATCGGTTATCGTTTAACTGTCTAATGAAACCCAGGAGTAAAAACATTTTATGGAAATATTTCAGCTGACGTGGATAACGAGTTCCCGAACTGAACCGAATAAACCCGTATCGTGGCAGAAATTCAGCAAAACGTAAAATTATATCTTTGCGTTAGAGGTCTTCGGAACAACCTGACAACCCGAAAACCCGAGGTTCCGACCCGACCCGAATCGGGTCTCGGGTCCATTCAAAAGACGTGACTCCGGGTTCGGGTCTGAATCGGTACAGTTAGTCTTGGGTCCAGTCGGTGCTCTCTGACAGGCTGGGTCCACGTTTACTCCACTCCAGAGAGGTAAAGAATTTGGCGGTGGCAGCTAATGTCAGGACTCGGGGCAGTTTTAATTAATTATTCATTAACGTGGCGTGTTTGTCATGAAACAATCGTGTTGCCGTAGCGTGTTATTAGCGTGTTATTAGCGGTTTGCCCGGCAGCTGTAAAGCACAACGGATCACCAACATGATAACGCTGGATGAGAGAACATATTCACGACACATCCTGACCGGCGTAGGCTATTAGCGTTAGCAGCTGCTACCAATAGCATCTGTATCCACAAAGAAAATAACGACGTGTATTTATTGTTGTTTACATCACGTAGCCTATGTAGCAACTGAACCGGTAGAAGAAGACAACTTTAGGTAAGAAAATCAAGTTTTATTCAGCGCTAGACAACTTTAACATGAGCAACTATGGGCTGGATTGTCTCGGTTCTATTCGGGTAACTCGGTTCGGTTCATGGTCGGAAACTAAAGACTTCCCGGTCCAAATATTCCGGGTCCATTCGGGTTCGGACTCCTAGACTTATGATAATAGCTCGGGTAGAGTCGGTTTCGGGTTGAATTTTCACGGGTCCATTTGGGTTCGGGTCCATGAAAGCGGACCCGTGAAGACCTCTACTTTGCGTTAATGTTCTTCAGATCCCAAGAAGGATCTGGATTGTACCTGTACTGCCCCCGTGTGGTCACACGAAGTAGAGCTACGTTGACCGGCTTTAAGACTATAACCAGAGGTGTGTTTGTAATTCCCTTCTCATCAGTCGGGCAAATGCCAGAGATGGTTCATCCGACGGTTAAAAAATGTTTCGTTACGTTCATTCTTGTTTCTGAAAGACATCTGGCTCGGCAGCTCGCTGATTCAGGAGGTGGATGTAAAGAAAAAGAGCCTCGCCTGGTGCTCTGCGTCAGCTGGACGTCTCTGAACAGAGTGTAGGTGGGCAGCGCGTTGAAGACGAAGGGCTCGGCGGCCACGCCCTCCACCGACGAGTGGGCTCTCCGCGTCAGTCCAAACGCCTCCATCATGTCGAACCCTGACAAACAACACAGACGCCGTCCGCTGAGTCTTTTCAGGTGACGTTCCTTCTGGTTTTTTTTTTTTTTTACGTGATCTCATGTCCGGCGCGTCGCGGCGACCCGCCTCACCTTTGACGATGCTGTTTCTGATGGTCACCTCAGGACAGACTGGAACACAAGAGGGCAGCGTTGAGACGTCACACACCAGCTGCAAGAACTCACATCTGAAGAGGCTTGTTTTTCAAAGACAGACCTTTGGACACGTCTCAAGAGCATTACCGTCCAGACATGAGGACGAGAAAATTATGCAGCAAATCATGAGTGGGAGACTAATGGCAGCACGACCCTGTAACATTTAATCAACCGCTTCATCTCTGCTGGAGTCTAATGCTAAACCGCGACTGTACTTTTAACCCCTTGATGTACGTCTGTGAGGTTGGAGTCGCCCGTTCAGACGCTGCTGTCACCTTCGTTGTGGATCGGGTACAGCCGGGGATGGATGGGAATCCTGGCCGGAGCTGTGGCTGCAAAAGAAACAACAAAAGATGTCTAAAAATTATTTTTCATATTTGATGCCTAAAGTATTCATTTACAGGGTAAATCTATGAAATCAGAAAATCTTTGCACCAAACTCAGTTATAACCTAAAATAACAGAAGAAGACACGATGACATCAGCGGGAGAAGTACAAAGAAGGAAGTTGTAGATGGTTCATGAACAAACAACATCTCACAGTTGGAACTTCTTATTCCAGCGTCTTATTCCACTCAAACTGGTTTGGATCATAGAACAGTCCAAGTCAGAGACGGGTAAACGTCTGGTCCAAATTTGCTTCGTCAAAGGGTCAAAGGGTCAAAGGGTCAAAGGGTCACTCGTCAGCCAACTGAGCTGAAGCTCAGGTCAGTTATTTCCAGCTTTTAGTTGACTTCCTCTGCTAATCGTCCTCTGCACAGATGGAGGAACAAGTCCACAGATGGAGGAACAAGTCCACAGATGGAGGAACGAGTCCACAGATGGAGGAGCGAGTTCTCAGATGGAGGAACGAGTCCACAGATGGAGGAACGAGTCCACAGATGGAGGAACGAGTCCACAGATGGAGGAACGAGTCCACAGATGGAGGAACGAGTCCACAGATGGAGGAACGAGTCCCACAGGAGGAGGAGGAGAACGAGTCCACAGATGGAGGAACGACAGATGGAGGACGATAGGAACGAGGAGGAACGAGTCCACAGACGGAGGAACGAGTCCACAGATGGAGGCTAGGAATGAGTTCCACAGATGGAGGAACGAGTCCACAGACGGAGGAACGAGTCCACAGATGAGGAACGGACGTCGAGTCCACAGATGGAGGGAACGAGTCCACAGAGGAGGAACGAGTCCCACAGAAGGAGAACGAGTCCACAGGATGAGGACGACTCCACAGATGGAGGAACGAGTCCACAGGATAGGACGAGTCCACAGATGGGAGGAACGACTCCACAGATGGAGGAACGAGTCCACAGAGGATGGAAACGAGTCCACAGATGGAGGAGCGAGTTCTCAGATGGAGGAACGAGTCCACATGATGGAGGAACGAGTCCACAGATGGAGGACGAGTCCACAGATGGAGGAACGAGTCCACAGATGGAGGAACGAGTCCTCAGATGGAGGAACGAGTCCACAGATGGAGGAACGAGTCCTCAGATGGAGGAACGAGTCCACAGGACTGGAGGAACGAGTCCACAGATGGAGGAACGAGTCCCACAGATGGGGAACGAGTCCACAGATGGAGGAACGAGTCCACAGATGGAGGAACAAGTCCACAGATGGAGGAACGAGTCCACAGATGGAGGAACGAGTCCAATAGGAGGAGTCCACAGATGGAGGACGAGTCCACAGATGGAGGAACGAGTCCACAGATGGAGGAACGAGTCCACAGATGGAGGAGGAACGAGTCCACAGATGGAGGAACGACGAGTCCACAGATGGAGGAACGAGTCCACAGACGGAGGAACGAGTCCACAGATGGAGGAACGAGTCCACAGATGGAGGAACGAGTCCACAGATGGAGGAACGAGTCCACAGATGGAGGAACGAGTCCACAGATGGAGGAACGAGTCCACAGATGGAGGAACGAGTCCCACAGATGGAGGAACGAGTCCACAGATGGAGGAACGAGTCCCACAGACGGAGGAACGAGTCCACAGACGGAGGAAACGAGTCCACAGACGGAGGAACGAGTCCACGATGGAGGAACGAGTCCACAGATGGAGGAACGAGTCCACAGATGGAGGAACGAGTCCCACAGATGGAGGAGGACGAGTCCACAGATGGAGGAACGAGTCCACAGGACGAGTCCACAGACGAGTCCACAGATGGAGGAACGAGTCCACAGATGGAGGAACGAGTCCACAGACGGAGGAACGAGTCCACAGACGAGAGGAGAACGAGTCCCAGAGATGGAGGAACGAGTCCACAGAAGGAGGAACGAGTCCACAGATGATGGAGGAACGAGTCCACAGATGGAGGAACGAGTCCACAGATCCACAGATGGAGGAACGAGTCCACAGATGGAGGAACGAGTCCACAGATGGAGGAACGAGTCCCAGACGGAGGAACGATCCACAGATCCACAGATGGAGGAACGAGTCCACAGATGGAGGAACGAGTCCACAGATGAGGAACGAGTCCTCAGATGGAACCGAGTCCACAGATGGAGGAACGAGTCCACAGACGGAGGAACGAGTCCACGAGTCCACAGATGGAGGACGAGTCCACAGATGGAGGAACGAGTCCCCAGATGATGGAGGAACGAGTCCACAGATGGAGGAACGAGTCCACAGATGATGGAGGAACGAGTCCACAGACGGGAGGAACGAGTCCACAGACGAGGAACGAGTCCACAGAAGGAACGAGTCCACAGATGGAGGAACGAGTCCACAGATGGAGGAACGAGTCCACAGACGGAGGAACGAGTCCACAGACGGAGGAACGAGTCCACAGACGGAGGAACGGAGTCCACAGATGATGGAGGAACATCCACAGATGGAGAGTCCACAGAGGTCCACAGATGATGGAGGAACGAGTCCCACAGATGGAGGAACGACGAGTCCACAGATGGAGGAGCGGATGGAGAACGAGTCCACAGATGGCGAGAGGAGGAACGAGTCCACAGATGGAGGAACGAGTCCACAGATGGAGGACGAGTCCACAGATGGAGGAACGAGTCCACAGTCCACAGATGGAGGACGAGTCCACAGATGGAGGAACGAGTCCACAGGAGGAACGAGAGGAAAGTCCACAGATGGAGGAACGAGTCCACAGACGGAGGAACGAGTCCACAGATGGAGGAACGATGGAGGACGAGTCCACAGATGGAGGAACGAGTCCTCAGATGGAGGAACGAGTCCACAGATGAGGAACGAGTCCACAGATGGAGGAACAGTCCACAGATGGAGGAACGAGTCCACAGACTGGAGGAACGAGTCCACAGAACGGAGGAACGAGTCCACAGACGGAGGAACGAGTCCACAGATGGGAGGAACGAGTCCACAGACGGAGGAACGAGTCCACAGATGGAGGAACGAGTCCACAGATGGAGGAACGAGTCCACAGATGGAGGAAACGAGTCCACAGATGGAGGAACGAGTCCACAGACGGAGGAACGAGTCCACAGATGAACGAGTCCACAGATGGAGGAACGAGTCCACAGATGGAGGAGGAACGAGTCCACAGAGATGGAGGAACGAGTCCACAGATGAGGAGGAACGAGAGTCCACAGACGGAGGAACGAGTCCACAGATGGAGGAACGAGTCCACAGACGGAGGAACGAGTCCACAGATGGAGGAACGAGTCCACGAATACACGAGAGGAACCACAGACGGAGGAACGAGTCCACAGAGGAGAAACGAGTCCACAGATGGAGGAACTAGACGATGGAGGAGATGGAGGAACGAGTCCACAGATGGAGGAACGAGAGTCCACAGATGGAGGAACGAGTCCACAGATGGAGGAACGAGTCCACAGACAGGAGGAACGATGGAGAACGAGTCCACAGATGGAGGAACGAGTCCTCAGATGGAGGAACGAGTCCACAGATGGAGGAACGAGTCCACAGACGGAGGAACGAGTCCACAGATGGAGGAACGAGTCCACAGATGGAGGAACGAGTCCACAGATGAGGAACGAGTCCAGACGGAGGAACGAGTCCAGATGGAGGAACGAGTCCACAGACGGAGGAACGAGTCCACAGATGGAGGAACGAGTCCACAGACGGAGGAACGAGTCCCACGATGGAGGAACGAGTCCACAGATGAGAGGAACGAGTCCAGATGGAGGACGAGTCCACAGAGGATGATGAGGAACGAGTCCACAGATGGAGGAACGAGTCCACAGAGTGATGGAGGAGCGAGTTCTCAGATGGAGGAGAGTCCACAGATGGGGAACGGAACGAGGATCCACAAGAGACGAGGAACGAGTCCACAGACGGAGGAACGAGTCCTCAGATGAGGAACGAGTCCACAGATGGAGGACGAGTCTACAACGATGGAGAAGGAGTCCACAGAGGAGGAACTGAGTCCACAGACGGAGGAACGAGTCCACAACGGAGGAACGAGTCCCAGAGATGGAGGAACGAGTCCACAGATGGAGGAACGAGTCCACAGATCCACAGATGGAGGAACGAGTCCACAGATGAGAGGAACGAGTCCACGAGACGGAGGAACGAGTCCTCAGATGGAGGAACGAGTCCACAGATGGAGGAACGAGTCCACAGACGGAGGAACGAGTCCACAGATGGAGGAACGAGTCCACAGACGGAGGAACGAGTCCACAGAGGAGAGAACGAGTCCACAGATGATGGAGGAACGACTCCAACAGATGGAGAACGAGTCCACAGATGAGGAACGAGTCCGACAGATGGAGGAACGAGTCCACAGATGGAGGACGGAGTCCACAGAAGGATGGAGGAACGAGTCCAATGGAGGATGAGGAGGAACGAGTCAGATGGAGGAACGAGTCCACAGATGGAGGAACGAGTCCTCAGATGGAGGAACGAGTCCACAGATGGAGGAACGAGTCCACAGATGGAGGAACGAGTCCACAGATCCCGGGAGGAACGAGTCCACAGATGGAGGAAAACGAGTCCAGACGATGGAGGAACGAGTGGAGGAACAGAGGAGGAACGAGTCCACAGATGGAGGAACGAGTCCACAGATGAGGAACGAGTGGAGGAACGAGTCCACAGATGGAGGAACGAGTCCCAGATGGAGGAACAGTCCACAGATGGAGGAACGAGTCCACAACGAGTCCACAGATGGAAAGAGTCACAATGAGGACGAGTCCACAGACGGAGGAACGAGTCCACAGACGGAGGAACGAGTCCACAGAGGAACGAGTCCTCACAGATGAGGAGGACGAGTCCACAGATGGAGGAACGAGTCCACAGGGACGAGTCCACAGATGAGGAACGAGTCCACAGATGGAGAACGAGTCCACAGATGGAGGAACGAGTCCACAGATGGAGGAACGAGTCCACAGACGGAGGGAACGAGTCCACAGACGGAGGAACGATCCACAGAACCACAGATGGAGGAACGAGTCCACATAGATGATGAGGAACGAGTCCACCAATGATGGAGGAACGAGTCCACAGATGGAGGAACGAGTCCACAGATGATGGAACGAGTCCAGACGGGAACGAGTCCTCAGATGATGAGGAACGAGTCCACAGATGGAGGACGAGTCCACAGACGGAGGAACGAGTCCACAGATGATGGAGGAACGAGTCCACAGATGGAGGAACGAGTCCACAGATCCCAGATGAGAGGAACGAGGTCCACAGATGGAGGAACGAGTCCACAGATGGAGGACGAGTCCCAGATGGAGGAACGAGTCCACAGATGGAGGAACGAGTCCCAGATGATGGAGGAACGAGTCCACAGAGGAGGAACGAGTCCACAGACGAGGAACGAGTCCTCAGATGGAGGACGACAAGGAGGAACGAGTCACAGATGGAGTCCACAGAGGAAACGAGTCCACAGATGGAGGAACGAGTCCAGATGGAGGATGGGAACGAGTCCACAACGGAGGAACGAGTCCACAGACGGAGAACGTCCGGAGGACGAGTCCACAGACGGAGGAACGATCCACAGATGGAGGAACGAGTCCACAGAAGAACGAGTCCACAGACGAGACAGACGAGAACGAGTCCACAGATGGAGGACGAGTCCACAGATGATGGAGGAACGAGTCCCACGAGTTCTCATGAGGAACGGTCCACAGATGATGGAACGAGTCCACAGACGGAGGAACGTCCAGTCCACGAGTCCACAGACGGAACTATCCACAGAAGGAACGAGTCCACAGAGGAGAACGATCCACAGATGAGAACGAGTCCCAGAGGAGGAACGATCCACAGATGATGGAGAACGAGTCCACAGACGGAGGAACGAGTCCACAGATGGAGGAGGAACGAGTCCACAGATGAGGAAGAAGTCCACAGATGGAGGAACGAGTCCACAGATGGAGGAACGAGTCATAGAGGAACGAGTCCACAGATGGAGGAACGTTCACAGATGGAGGAACGAGTCCTCAGATGGAGGAACGAGTCCACAGATGGAGGAACGGAAGGAACGAGATGGAGGAACGATTCCACAGATGGAAGAACGAGTCACAGATGATGGAAACGAGTCCACAATGGGAGAACGAGTCCACAGATGGAATGAGGAGATGAGACACGAGTCCCAGATGATGAGGAACAGTCCTCAGATGGAGGAACGAGTCCACAGAAGGAAACGGTCCACAGATGAGTGGGAGGATGGAGGAACGAGTCCCACAGACGGAGGAACGAGTCCACAGACGGAGGACGAGTCCACAGACGGAGGAACAGTCCACAGGATCCACAGGAGGAACGAGTCCACAGATGAGGAACGAGTCCACAGATGATGGAGGAACATTCCACAGATGGAGGAAACGAGTCCACATACGGAGGAACGAGTCCACAGATGATGGAGGAACGGTCACAGATGGAGGAACGAGTCCACAGATGATGAGGAACGATCCACAGATGGGAGGAACGAGTCCTCAGATGAGGAACGAGTC
>JAGFBZ010002966.1:0-17888 GCA_018398805.1 Hirundichthys speculiger
GTCTGATCTCCTCCCAGGAACCAGCGCTCTAACATGCTGGTTCCTGCAGATAGTCTGATCTCCTCCCAGGAACCAGCACTCTAACATGCTGGTTCCTGCAGATAGTCTGATCTCCTCCCAGGAACCAGCGCTCTAACATGCTGGTTCCTGCAGATAGTCTGATCTCCTCCCAGGAACCAGCGCTCTAACATGCTGGTTCCTGCAGATAGTCTGATCTCCTCCCAGGAACCAGCACTCTAACATGCTGGTTCCTGCAGATAGTCTGATCTCCTCCCTCCCAGGAACCAGCGCTCTAACATGCTGGTTCCTGCAGATAGTCTGATCTCCTCCCAGGAACCAGCACTCTAACATGCTGGTTCCTGCAGATAGTCTGATCTCCTCCCAGGAACCAGCACTCTAACATGCTGGTTCCTGCAGATAGTCTGATCTCCTCCCAGGAACCAGCGCTCTAACATGCTGGTTCCTGCAGATAGTCTGATCTCCTCCCAGGAACCAGCACTCTAACATGCTGGTTCCTGCAGATAGTCTGATCTCCTCCCAGGAACCAGCGCTCTAACATGCTGGTTCCTGCAGATAGTCTGATCTCTCCTCCCAGGAACCAGCACTCTAACATGCTGGTTCCTGCAGATAGTCTGATCTCCTCCCAGGAACCAGCACTCTAACATGCTGGTTCCTGCAGATAGTCTGATCTCCTCCCAGGAACCAGCGCTCTAACATGCTGGTTCCTGCAGATAGTCTGATTTCCTCCCAGGAACCAGCGCTCTAACATGCTGGTTCCTGCAGATAGTCTGATCTCCTCCCAGGAACCAGCGCTCTAACATGCTGGTTCCTGCAGATAGTCTGATCTCCTCCCAGGAACCAGCGCTCTAACATGCTGGTTCCTGCAGATAGTCTGATTCTCCTCCCAGGAACCAGCACTCTAACATGCTGGTTCCTGCAGATAGTCTGATCTCCTCCCAGGAACCAGCGCTCTAACATGCTGGTTCCTGCAGATAGTCTGATCTCCTCCCAGGAACCAGCACTCTAACATGCTGGTTCCTGCAGATAGTCTGATCTCCTCCCAGGAACCAGCGCTCTAACATGCTGGTTCCTGCAGATAGTCTGATCTCCTCCCAGGAACCAGCACTCTAACATGCTGGTTCCTGCAGATAGTCTGATCTCCTCCCAGGAACCAGCACTCTAACATGCTGGTTTCCTGCAGATAGTCTGATCTCCTCCCAGGAACCAGCGCTCTAACATGCTGGTTCCTGCAGATAGTCTGATCTCCTCCCAGGAACCAGCGCTCTAACATGCTGGTTCCTGCAGATAGTCTGATCTCCTCCCAGGAACCAGCGCTCTAACATGCTGGTTCCTGCAGATAGTCTGATCTCCTCCCAGGAACCAGCGCTCTAACATGCTGGTTCCTGCAGATAGTCTGATCTCCTCCCAGGAACCAGCGCTCTAACAACATGCTGGTTCCTGCAGATAGTCTGATCTCCTCCCAGGAACCAGCGCTCTAACATGCTGGTTCCTGCAGATAGTCTGATCTCCTCCCAGGAACCAGCAGCGCTCTAACATGCTGGTTCCTGCAGATAGTCTGATCTCCTCCCAGGAACCAGCACTCTCTAACATGCTGGTTCCTGCAGATAGTCTGATCTCCTCCCAGGAACCAGCGCTCTAACATGCTGGTTCCTGCAGATAGTCTGATCTCCTCCCAGGAACCAGCGCTCTAACATGCTGGTTCCTGCAGATAGTCTGATTTCCTCCTCCCAGGAACCAGCGCTCTAACATGCTGGTTCCTGCAGATAGTCTGATCTCCTCCCAGGAACCAGCGCTCTAACATGCTGGTTCCTGCAGATAGTCTGATCTCCTCCCAGGAACCAGCGCTCTAACATGCTGGTTCCTGCAGATAGTCTGATCTCCTCCCAGGAACCAGCACTCTAACATGCTGGTTCCTGCAGATAGTCTGATCTCCTCCCAGGAACCAGCGCTCTAACATGCTGGTTCCTGCAGATAGTCTGATCTCCTCCCAGGAACCAGCACTCTAACATGCTGGTTCCTGCAGATAGTCTGATCTCCTCCCAGGAACCAGCGCTCTAACATGCTGGTTCCTGCAGATAGTCTGATCTCCTCCCAGGAACCAGCACTCTAACATGCTGGTTCCTGCAGATAGTCTGATCTCCTCCCAGGAACCAGCACTCTAACATGCTGGTTCCTGCAGATAGTCTGATCTCTCCTCCTCCTCCCAGGAACCAGCGCTCTAACATGCTGGTTCCTGCAGATAGTCTGATCTCCTCCCAGGAACCAGCGCTCTAACATGCTGGTTCCTGCAGATAGTCTGATCTCCTCCCAGGAACCAGCGCTCTAACATGCTGGTTCCTGCAGATAGTCTGATCTCCTCCCAGGAACCAGCGCTCTAACATGCTGGTTCCTGCAGATAGTCTGATCTCCTCCCAGGAACCAGCGCTCTAACATGCTGGTTCCTGCAGATAGTCTGATCTCCTCCCAGGAACCAGCGCTCTAACATGCTGGTTCCTGCAGATAGTCTGATCTCCTCCCAGGAACCAGCACTCTAACATGCTGGTTCCTGCAGATAGTCTGATCTCCTCCCAGGAACCAGCACTCTCTAACATGCTGGTTCCTGCAGATAGTCTGATCTCCTCCCAGGAACCAGCGCTCTAACATGCTGGTTCCTGCAGATAGTCTGATCTCCTCCCAGGAACCAGCGCTCTAACATGCTGGTTCCTGCAGATAGTCTGATCTCCTCCCAGGAACCAGCTCTAACATGCTGGTTCCTGCAGATAGTCTGATCTCCTCCCAGGAACCAGCACTCTAACATGCTGGTTCCTGCAGATAGTCTGATCTCCTCCCAGGAACCAGCGCTCTAACATGCTGGTTCCTGCAGATAGTCTGATTTCCTCCTCCCAGGAACCAGCGCTCTAACATGCTGCTGGTTCCTGCAGATAGTCTGATCTCCTCCCAGGAACCAGCACTCTAACATGCTGGTTCCTGCAGATAGTCTGATCTCCCTCCCAGGAACCAGCACTCTAACATGCTGGTTCCTGCAGATAGTCTGATCTCCTCCCAGGAACCAGCGCTCTAACATGCTGGTTCCTGCAGATAGTCTGATCTCCTCCCAGGAACCAGCGCTCTAACATGCTGGTTCCTGCAGATAGTCTGATCTCCTCCCAGGAACCAGCACTCTAACATGCTGGTTCCTGCAGATAGTCTGATCTCCTCCCAGGAACCAGCACTCTAACATGCTGGTTCCTGCAGATAGTCTGATCTCCTCCCAGGAACCAGCGCTCTAACATGCTGGTTCCTGCAGATAGTCTGATTTCCTCCCAGGAACCAGCGCTCTAACATGCTGGTTCTGTTCCTGCAGATAGTCTGATCTCCTCCCAGGAACCAGCACTCTAACATGCTGGTTCCTGCAGATAGTCTGATCTCCTCCCAGGAACCAGCGCTCTAACATGCTGGTTCCTGCAGATAGTCTGATCTCCTCCTCCCAGGAACCAGCGCTCTAACATGCTGGTTCCTGCAGATAGTCTGATCTCCTCCCAGGAACCAGCGCTCTAACATGCTGGTTCCTGCAGATAGTCTGATCTCCTCCCAGGAACCAGCACTCTAACATGCTGGTTCCTGCAGATAGTCTGATCTCCTCCCAGGAACCAGCACTCTAACATGCTGGTTCCTGCAGATAGTCTGATCTCCTCCCAGGAACCAGCGCTCTAACATGCTGGTTCCTGCAGATAGTCTGATCTCCTCCCAGGAACCAGCACTCTAACAACATGCTGGTTCCTGCAGATAGTCTGATCTCCTCCCAGGAACCAGCGCTCTAACATGCTGGTTCCTGCAGATAGTCTGATCTCCTCCCAGGAACCAGCACTCTAACATGCTGGTTCCTGCAGATAGTCTGATCTCCTCCCAGGAACCAGCACTCTAACATGCTGGTTCCTGCAGATAGTCTGATCTCCTCCCAGGAACCAGCGCTCTAACATGCTGGTTCCTGCAGATAGTCTGATCTCCTCCCAGGAACCAGCGCTCTAACATGCTGGTTCCTGCAGATAGTCTGATCTCCTCCCAGGAACCAGCGCTCTCTAACATGCTGGTTCCTGCAGATAGTCTGATCTCCTCCCAGGAACCAGCGCTCTAACATGCTGGTTCCTGCAGATAGTCTGATCTCCTCCCAGGAACCAGCGCTCTAACATGCTGGTTCCTGCAGATAGTCTGATCTCCTCCCAGGAACCAGCGCTCTAACATGCTGGTTCCTGCAGATAGTCTGATCTCCTCCCAGGAACCAGCGCTCTAACATGCTGGTTCCTGCAGATAGTCTGATCTCCTCCCAGGAACCAGCGCTCTAACATGCTGGTTCCTGCAGATAGTCTGATCTCCTCCCAGGAACCAGCGCTCTAACATGCTGGTTCCTGCAGATAGTCTGATCTCCTCCCAGGAACCAGCACTCTAACATGCTGGTTCCTGCAGATAGTCTGATCTCCTCCCAGGAACCAGCGCTCTAACATGCTGGTTCCTGCAGATAGTCTGATCTCCCTCCAGGAACCAGCACTCTAACATGCTGGTTCCTGCAGATAGTCTGATCTCCTCCCAGGAACCAGCGCTCTAACATGCTGGTTCCTGCAGATAGTCTGATCTCCTCCCAGGAACCAGCGCTCTAACATGCTGGTTCCCTGCAGATAGTCTGATCTCCTCCCAGGAACCAGCGCTCTAACATGCTGGTTCCTGCAGATAGTCTGATCTCCTCCCAGGAACCAGCGCTCTAACATGCTGGTTCCTGCAGATAGTCTGATCTCCTCCCAGGAACCAGCGCTCTAACATGCTGGTTCCTGCAGATAGTCTGATCTCCTCCCAGGAACCAGCACTCTAACATGCTGGTTCCTGCAGATAGTCTGATCTCCTCCCAGGAACCAGCACTCTAACATGCTGGTTCCTGCAGATAGTCTGATCTCCTCCCAGGAACCAGCACTCTAACATGCTGGTTCCTGCAGATAGTCTGATCTCCTCCCAGGAACCAGCGCTCTAACATGCTGGTTCCTGCAGATAGTCTGATCTCCTCCCAGGAACCAGCGCTCTAACATGCTGGTTCCTGCAGATAGTCTGATTTCCTCCCAGGAACCAGCGCTCTAACATGCTGGTTCCTGCAGATAGTCTGATCTCCTCCCAGGAACCAGCGCTCTAACATGCTGGTTCCTGCAGATAGTCTGATCTCCTCCCAGGAACCAGCACTCTAACATGCTGGTTCCTGCAGATAGTCTGATCTCCTCCCAGGAACCAGCACTCTAACATGCTGGTTCCTGCAGATAGTCTGATCTCCTCCCAGGAACCAGCGCTCTAACATGCTGGTTCCTGCAGATAGTCTGATCTCCTCCCAGGAACCAGCACTCTAACATGCTGGTTCCTGCAGATAGTCTGATCTCCTCCCAGGAACCAGCGCTCTAACATGCTGGTTCCTGCAGATAGTCTGATCTCCTCCTCCCAGGAACCAGCGCTCTAACATGCTGGTTCCTGCAGATAGTCTGATCTCCTCCCAGGAACCAGCGCTCTAACATGCTGGTTCCTGCAGATAGTCTGATCTCCTCCCAGGAACCAGCGCTCTAACATGCTGGTTCCTGCAGATAGTCTGATCTCCTCCCAGGAACCAGCACTCTAACATGCTGGTTCCTGCAGATAGTCTGATCTCCTCCCAGGAACCAGCGCTCTAACATGCTGGTTCCTGCAGATAGTCTGATCTCCTCCCAGGAACCAGCGCTCTAACATGCTGGTTCCTGCAGATAGTCTGATCTCCTCCCAGGAACCAGCGCTCTAACATGCTGGTTCCTGCAGATAGTCTGATCTCCTCCCAGGAACCAGCACTCTAACATGCTGGTTCCTGCAGATAGTCTGATCTCCTCCCAGGAACCAGCGCTCTAACATGCTGGTTCCTGCAGATAGTCTGATCTCCTCCTCCCAGGAACCAGCGCTCTAACATGCTGGTTTCCTGCAGATAGTCTGATCTCCTCCCAGGAACCAGCGCTCTAACATGCTGGTTCCTGCAGATAGTCTGATCTCCTCCCAGGAACCAGCGCTCTAACATGCTGGTTCCTGCAGATAGTCTGATTTCCTCCCAGGAACCAGCGCTCTAACATGCTGGTTCCTGCAGATAGTCTGATCTCCTCCCAGGAACCAGCGCACTCTAACATGCTGGTTCCTGCAGATAGTCTGATTTCCTCCTCCTCCCAGGAACCAGCGCTCTAACATGCTGGTTCCTGCAGATAGTCTGATCTCCTCCCAGGAACCAGCGCTCTAACATGCTGGTTCCTGCAGATAGTCTGATCTCCTCCCAGGAACCAGCGCTCTAACATGCTGGTTCCTGCAGATAGTCTGATCTCCTCCCAGGAACCAGCGCTCTAACATGCTGGTTCCTGCAGATAGTCTGATCTCCTCCCAGGAACCAGCACTCTAACATGCTGGTTCCTGCAGATAGTCTGATCTCTCCTCCCAGGAACCAGCGCTCTAACATGCTGGTTCCTGCAGATAGTCTGATCTCCTCCCAGGAACCAGCGCTCTAACATGCTGGTTCCTGCAGATAGTCTGATCTCCTCCCAGGAACCAGCGCTCTAACATGCTGGTTCCTGCAGATAGTCTGATTTCCTCCCAGGAACCAGCACTCTAACATGCTGGTTCCTGCAGATAGTCTGATCTCCTCCCAGGAACCAGCACTCTAACATGCTGGTTCCTGCAGATAGTCTGATCTCCTCCCAGGAACCAGCGCTCTAACAACATGCTGGTTCCTGCAGATAGTCTGATCTCCTCCCAGGAACCAGCGCTCTAACATGCTGGTTCCTGCAGATAGTCTGATCTCCTCCCAGGAACCAGCGCTCTAACATGCTGGTTCCTGCAGATAGTCTGATCTCCTCCCAGGAACCAGCACTCTAACATGCTGGTTCCTGCAGATAGTCTGATCTCCTCCCAGGAACCAGCACTCTAACATGCTGGTTCCTGCAGATAGTCTGATCTCCTCCCAGGAACCAGCGCTCTAACATGCTGGTTCCTGCAGATAGTCTGATCTCCTCCCAGGAACCAGCACTCTAACATGCTGGTTCCTGCAGATAGTCTGATCTCCTCCCTCCCAGGAACCAGCACTCTAACATGCTGGTTCCTGCAGATAGTCTGATTTCTCCTCCCAGGAACCAGCACTCTAACATGCTGGTTCCTGCAGATAGTCTGATCTCCTCCCAGGAACCAGCACTCTAACATGCTGGTTCCTGCAGATAGTCTGATCTCCTCCCAGGAACCAGCACTCTAACTGCTGCTCTAACATGCTGGTTCCTGCAGATAGTCTGATCTCCTCCCAGGAACCAGCTCTAACATGCTGGTTCCTGCAGATAGTCTGATCTCCTCCCAGGAACCAGCACTCTAACATGCTGGTTCCTGCAGATAGTCTGATCTCCTCCCAGGAACCAGCGCTCTAACATGCTGGTTCCTGCAGATAGTCTGATCTCCTCCCAGGAACCAGCACTCTAACATGCTGGTTCCTGCAGATAGTCTGATTCTCCTCCCAGGAACCAGCGCTCTAACATGCTGGTTCCTGCAGATAGTCTGATCTCCTCCCTCCCAGGAACCAGCGCTCTAACATGCTGGTTCCTGCAGATAGTCTGATCTCCTCCCAGGAACCAGCGCTCTAACATGCTGGTTCCTGCAGATAGTCTGATCTCCTCCCAGGAACCAGCGCTCTAACATGCTGGTTCCTGCAGATAGTCTGATCTCCTCCCAGGAACCAGCGCTCTAACATGCTGGTTCCTGCAGATAGTCTGATCTCCTCCCAGGAACCAGCACTCTAACATGCTGGTTCCTGCAGATAGTCTGATCTCCTCCCAGGAACCAGCGCTCTAACATGCTGGTTCCTGCAGATAGTCTGATCTCCTCCCAGGAACCAGCGCTCTAACATGCTGGTTCCTGCAGATAGTCTGATCTCCTCCCAGGAACCAGCGCTCTAACATGCTGGTTCCTGCAGATAGTCTGATCTCCTCCCAGGAACCAGCGCTCTAACATGCTGGTTCCTGCAGATAGTCTGATCTCCTCCCAGGAACCAGCACTCTAACATGCTGGTTCCTGCAGATAGTCTGATCTCCTCCCAGGAACCAGCACTCTAACATGCTGGTTCCTGCAGATAGTCTGATCTCCTCCCAGGAACCAGCTCTAACATGCTGGTTCCTGCAGATAGTCTGATCTCTCCTCCCAGGAACCAGCGCTCTAACATGCTGGTTCCTGCAGATAGTCTGATCTCCTCCCAGGAACCAGCACTCTAACATGCTGGTTCCTGCAGATAGTCTGATCTCCTCCCTCCCAACCAGCGCTCTAACATGCTGGTTCCTGCAGATAGTCTGATCTCCTCCCAGGAACCAGCGCTCTAACATGCTGGTTCCTGCAGATAGTCTGATCTCCTCCCAGGAACCAGCGCTCTAACATGCTGGTTCCTGCAGATAGTCTGATCTCCTCCCAGGAACCAGCACTCTAACATGCTGGTTCCTGCAGATAGTCTGATCTCCTCCCAGGAACCAGCGCTCTAACATGCTGGTTCCTGCAGATAGTCTGATCTCCTCCCAGGAACCAGCGCTCTAACATGCTGGTTCCTGCAGATAGTCTGATCTCCTCCCAGGAACCAGCACTCTAACATGCTGGTTCCTGCAGATAGTCTGATCTCCTCCCAGGAACCAGCGCTCTAACATGCTGGTTCCTGCAGATAGTCTGATCTCCTCCCAGGAACCAGCACTCTAACATGCTGGTTCCTGCAGATAGTCTGATCTCCTCCCAGGAACCAGCGCTCTAACATGCTGGTTCCTGCAGATAGTCTGATCTCCTCCCAGGAACCAGCGCTCTAACATGCTGGTTCCTGCAGATAGTCTGATCTCCTCCCAGGAACCAGCGCTCTAACATGCTGGTTCCTGCAGATAGTCTGATCTCCTCCCAGGAACCAGCGCTCTAACATGCTGGTTCCTGCAGATAGTCTGATCTCCTCCCAGGAACCAGCGCTCTAACATGCTGGTTCCTGCAGATAGTCTGATCTCCTCCCAGGAACCAGCGCTCTAACATGCTGGTTCCTGCAGATAGTCTGATCTCCTCCCAGGAACCAGCGCTCTAACATGCTGGTTCCTGCAGATAGTCTGATCTCCTCCCAGGAACCAGCGCTCTAACATGCTGGTTCCTGCAGATAGTCTGATCTCCTCCCAGGAACCAGCGCTCTAACATGCTGGTTCCTGCAGATAGTCTGATCTCCTCCCAGGAACCAGCGCTCTAACATGCTGGTTCCTGCAGATAGTCTGATCTCCTCCCAGGAACCAGCGCTCTAACATGCTGGTTCCTGCAGATAGTCTGATCTCCTCCCAGGAACCAGCACTCTAACATGCTGGTTCCTGCAGATAGTCTGATCTCCTCCCAGGAACCAGCACTCTAACATGCTGGTTCCTGCAGATAGTCTGATCTCCTCCCAGGAACCAGCGCTCTAACATGCTGGTTCCTGCAGATAGTCTGATCTCTCCTCCCAGGAACCAGCGCTCTAACATGCTGGTTCCTGCAGATAGTCTGATTTCCTCCTCCTCCCAGGAACCAGCGCTCTAACATGCTGGTTCCTGCAGATAGTCTGATCTCCTCCTCCCAGGAACCAGCACTCTAACATGCTGGTTCCTGCAGATAGTCTGATCTCCTCCCAGGAACCAGCACTCTAACATGCTGGTTCCTGCAGATAGTCTGATCTCCTCCCAGGAACCAGCGCTCTAACATGCTGGTTCCTGCAGATAGTCTGATCTCCTCCCAGGAACCAGCGCTCTAACATGCTGGTTCCTGCAGATAGTCTGATTTCCTCCCAGGAACCAGCGCTCTAACATGCTGGTTCCTGCAGATAGTCTGATCTCCTCCCAGGAACCAGCTCTAAACATGCTGGTTCCTGCAGATAGTCTGATCTCCTCCTCCCAGGAACCAGCACTCTAACATGCTGGTTCCTGCAGATAGTCTGATCTCCTCCTCCCAGGAACCAGCGCTCTAACATGCTGGTTCCTGCAGATAGTCTGATCTCCTCCCAGGAACCAGCACTCTAACATGCTGGTTCCTGCAGATAGTCTGATCTCCTCCCAGGAACCAGCGCTCTAACATGCTGGTTCCTGCAGATAGTCTGATCTCCTCCCAGGAACCAGCGCTCTAACATGCTGGTTCCTGCAGATAGTCTGATCTCCTCCCAGGAACCAGCACTCTAACATGCTGGTTCCTGCAGATAGTCTGATCTCCTCCCAGGAACCAGCACTCTAACATGCTGGTTTCCTGCAGATAGTCTGATCTCCTCCCAGGAACCAGCGCTCTAACATGCTGGTTCCTGCAGATAGTCTGATCTCCTCCCAGGAACCAGCACTCTAACATGCTGGTTCCTGCAGATAGTCTGATCTCCTCCCAGGAACCAGCGCTCTAACATGCTGGTTCCTGCAGATAGTCTGATTTCCTCCCAGGAACCAGCGCTCTAACATGCTGGTTCCTGCAGATAGTCTGATCTCCTCCCAGGAACCAGCGCTCTAACATGCTGGTTCCTGCAGATAGTCTGATCTCCTCCCAGGAACCAGCGCTCTAACATGCTGGTTCCTGCAGATAGTCTGATCTCCTCCCAGGAACCAGCGCTCTAACATGCTGGTTCCTGCAGATAGTCTGATTTCCTCCCAGGAACCAGCACTCTAACATGCTGGTTCCTGCAGATAGTCTGATCTCCTCCCAGGAACCAGCGCTCTAACATGCTGGTTCCTGCAGATAGTCTGATCTCCTCCCAGGAACCAGCGCTCTAACATGCTGGTTCCTGCAGATAGTCTGATCTCCTCCCAGGAACCAGCGCTCTAACATGCTGGTTCCTGCAGATAGTCTGATCTCCTCCCAGGAACCAGCACTCTAACATGCTGGTTCCTGCAGATAGTCTGATCTCCTCCTCCCAGGAACCAGCGCTCTAACATGCTGGTTCCTGCAGATAGTCTGATCTCCTCCCAGGAACCAGCGCTCTAACATGCTGGTTCCTGCAGATAGTCTGATCTCCTCCCAGGAACCAGCGCTCTAACATGCTGGTTCCTGCAGATAGTCTGATCTCCTCCCAGGAACCAGCGCTCTAACATGCTGGTTCCTGCAGATAGTCTGATCTCCTCCCAGGAACCAGCACTCTAACATGCTGGTTCCTGCAGATAGTCTGATCTCCTCCCAGGAACCAGCGCTCTAACATGCTGGTTCCTGCAGATAGTCTGATCTCCTCCCAGGAACCAGCGCTCTAACATGCTGGTTCCTGCAGATAGTCTGATTTCCTCCCAGGAACCAGCGCTCTAACATGCTGGTTCCTGCAGATAGTCTGATCTCCTCCCAGGAACCAGCATTCTAACATGCTGGTTCCTGCAGATAGTCTGATCTCCTCCCAGGAACCAGCACTCTAACATGCTGGTTCCTGCAGATAGTCTGATCTCCTCCCAGGAACCAGCGCTCTAACATGCTGGTTCCTGCAGATAGTCTGATCTCCTCCCAGGAACCAGCGCTCTAACATGCTGGTTCCTGCAGATAGTCTGATCTCCTCCCAGGAACCAGCACTCTAACATGCTGGTTCCTGCAGATAGTCTGATCTCCTCCCAGGAACCAGCACTCTAACATGCTGGTTCCTGCAGATAGTCTGATCTCCTCCCAGGAACCAGCGCTCTAACATGCTGGTTCCTGCAGATAGTCTGATCTCCTCCAGGAACCAGCACTCTAACATGCTGGTTCCTGCAGATAGTCTGATCTCCTCCCAGGAACCAGCGCTCTAACATGCTGGTTCCTGCAGATAGTCTGATCTCCTCCCAGGAACCAGCACTCTAACATGCTGGTTCCTGCAGATAGTCTGATTTCCTCCCAGGAACCAGCGCTCTAACATGCTGGTTCCTGCAGATAGTCTGATCTCCTCCCAGGAACCAGCACTCTAACATGCTGGTTCCTGCAGATAGTCTGATCTCCTCCCAGGAACCAGCGCTCTAACAACATGCTGGTTCCTGCAGATAGTCTGATCTCCTCCCAGGAACCAGCGCTCTAACATGCTGGTTCCTGCAGATAGTCTGATCTCCTCCCAGGAACCAGCACTCTAACATGCTGGTTCCTGCAGATAGTCTGATCTCCTCCCAGGAACCAGCGCTCTAACATGCTGGTTCCTGCAGATAGTCTGATCTCCTCCCAGGAACCAGCTCTAACATGCTGGTTCCTGCAGATAGTCTGATTTCCTCCCAGGAACCAGCGCTCTAACATGCTGGTTCCTGCAGATAGTCTGATCTCCTCCCAGGAACCAGCGCTCTAACATGCTGGTTCCTGCAGATAGTCTGATTTCCTCCCAGGAACCAGCGCTCTAACATGCTGGTTCCTGCAGATAGTCTGATCTCCTCCCAGGAACCAGCGCTCTAACATGCTGGTTCCTGCAGATAGTCTGATCTCCTCCCAGGAACCAGCGCTCTAACATGCTGGTTCCTGCAGATAGTCTGATCTCCTCCCAGGAACCAGCGCTCTAACATGCTGGTTCCTGCAGATAGTCTGATCTCCTCCCAGGAACCAGCACTCTAACATGCTGGTTCCTGCAGATAGTCTGATCTCCTCCCAGGAACCAGCGCTCTAACATGCTGGTTCCTGCAGATAGTCTGATCTCCTCCCAGGAACCAGCGCTCTAACATGCTGGTTCCTGCAGATAGTCTGATCTCCTCCCAGGAACCAGCGCTCTAACATGCTGGTTCCTGCAGATAGTCTGATTTCCTCCCAGGAACCAGCGCTCTAACATGCTGGTTCCTGCAGATAGTCTGATCTCCTCCCAGGAACCAGCACTCTCTAACATGCTGGTTCCTGCAGATAGTCTGATCTCCTCCCAGGAACCAGCGCTCTAACATGCTGGTTCCTGCAGATAGTCTGATCTCCTCCCAGGAACCAGCACTCTAACATGCTGGTTCCTGCAGATAGTCTGATCTCCTCCCAGGAACCAGCACTCTAACATGCTGGTTCCTGCAGATAGTCTGATCTCCTCCCAGGAACCAGCGCTCTAACATGCTGGTTCCTGCAGATAGTCTGATCTCCTCCCAGGAACCAGCACTCTAACATGCTGGTTCCTGCAGATAGTCTGATCTCCTCCCAGGAACCAGCACTCTAACATGCTGGTTCCTGCAGATAGTCTGATCTCCTCCCAGGAACCAGCACTCTAACATGCTGGTTCCTGCAGATAGTCTGATCTCCTCCCAGGAACCAGCACTCTAACATGTGCCGGTTCCTGCAGATATGTGATCTCCTCAGAGGAACCAGCACTCTAACATGCTGGTTCCTGCAGATAGTCTGATCTCCTCCCAGGAACCAGCGCTCTAACATGCTGGTTCCTGCAGATAGTCTGATCTCCTCCCAGGAACCAGCACTCTAACATGCTGGTTCCTGCAGATAGTCTGATTTCCTCCCAGGAACCAGCGCTCTAACATGCTGGTTCCTGCAGATAGTCTGATCTCCTCCCAGGAACCAGCGCTCTAACATGCTGGTTCCTGCAGATAGTCTGATTCTCCTCCCAGGAACCAGCACTCTAACATGCTGGTTCCTGCAGATAGTCTGATCTCCTCCCAGGAACCAGCGCTCTAACATGCTGGTTCCTGCAGATAGTCTGATCTCCTCCCAGGAACCAGCGCTCTAACATGCTGGTTCCTGCAGATAGTCTGATTTCCTCCCAGGAACCAGCGCTCTAACATGCTGGTTCCTGCAGATAGTCTGATCTCCTCCCAGGAACCAGCACTCTAACATGCTGGTTCCTGCAGATAGTCTGATCTCCTCCCAGGAACCAGCGCTCTAACATGCTGGTTCCTGCAGATAGTCTGATCTCCTCCTCCCAGGAACCAGCGCTCTAACATGCTGGTTCCTGCAGATAGTCTGATCTCCTCCCAGGAACCAGCGCTCTAACATGCTGGTTCCTGCAGATAGTCTGATTTCCTCCCAGGAACCAGCGCTCTAACATGCTGGTTCCTGCAGATAGTCTGATCTCCTCCCCCAGGAACCAGCACTCTAACATGCTGGTTCCTGCAGATAGTCTGATCTCCTCCCAGGAACCAGCGCTCTAACATGCTGGTTCCTGCAGATAGTCTGATCTCCTCCCAGGAACCAGCGCTCTAACATGCTGGTTCCTGCAGATAGTCTGATCTCCTCCCAGGAAACCAGCTCTAACATGCTGGTTCCTGCAGATAGTCTGATCTCCTCCCAGGAACCAGCACTCTAACATGCTGGTTCCTGCAGATAGTCTGATCTCCTCCCAGGAACCAGCACTCTAACATGCTGGTTCCTGCAGATAGTCTGATCTCCTCCCAGGAACCAGCGCTCTAACATGCTGGTTCCTGCAGATAGTCTGATCTCCTCCCAGGAACCAGCGCTCTAACATGCTGGTTCCTGCAGATAGTCTGATCTCCTCCCAGGAACCAGCGCTCTAACATGCTGGTTCCTGCAGATAGTCTGATTTCCTCCCAGGAACCAGCACTCTAACATGCTGGTTCCTGCAGATAGTCTGATCTCCTCCCAGGAACCAGCACTCTAACATGCTGGTTCCTGCAGATAGTCTGATCTCCTCCCAGGAACCAGCACTCTAACATGCTGGTTCCTGCAGATAGTCTGATCTCCTCCCAGGAACCAGCACTCTAACATGTGCCGGTTCCTGCAGATAGTCTGATCTCCTCAGAGGAACCAGCACTCTAACATGCTGGTTCCTGCAGATAGTCTGATCTCCTCCCTCCCAGGAACCAGCGCTCTAACATGCTGGTTCCTGCAGATAGTCTGATCTCCTCCCAGGAAACCAGCACTCTAACATGCTGGTTCCTGCAGATAGTCTGATTTCCTCCCAGGAACCAGCGCTCTAACATGCTGGTTCCTGCAGATAGTCTGATCTCCTCCCAGGAACCAGCGCTCTAACATGCTGGTTCCTGCAGATAGTCTGATCTCCTCCCAGGAACCAGCGCTCTAACATGCTGGTTCCTGCAGATAGTCTGATCTCCTCCCAGGAACCAGCGCTCTAACATGCTGGTTCCTGCAGATAGTCTGATCTCCTCCCAGGAACCAGCGCTCTAACATGCTGGTTCCTGCAGATAGTCTGATCTCCTCCCAGGAACCAGCGCTCTAACATGCTGGTTCCTGCAGATAGTCTGATCTCCTCCCAGGAACCAGCTCTAACATGCTGGTTCCTGCAGATAGTCTGATCTCCTCCAGGAACCAGCACTCTAACATGCTGGTTCCTGCAGATAGTCTGATTTCCTCCCAGGAACCAGCGCTCTAACATGCTGGTTCCTGCAGATAGTCTGATCTCCTCCCAGGAACCAGCACACTAATATGCTGGTTGCTGAAGATAGTCTGATCTCCTCCCAGAAACCAGCGCTCTAACATGCTGGTTCCTGCAGATAGTCTGATCTCCTCTCAGGAACCAGCGCTCTAACATGCTGGTTCCTGCAGATAGTCTGATCTCTCCTCCCAGGAACCAGCGCTCTAACATGCTGGTTCCTGCAGATATAGTCTGATCTCCTCCCAGGAACCAGCGCTCTAACATGCTGGTTCCTGCAGATAGTCTGATCTCCTCCCAGGAACCAGCGCTCTAACATGCTGGTTCCTGCAGATAGTCTGATCTCCTCCCAGGAACCAGCGCTCTAACATGCTGGTTCCTGCAGATAGTCTGATCTCCTCCCAGGAACCAGCGCTCTAACATGCTGGTTCCTGCAGATAGTCTGATTTCCTCCCAGGAACCAGCGCTCTAACATAACATGCTGTTCCTGCAGATAGTCTGATCTCCTCCCAGGAACCAGCATTCTAACATGCTGGTTCCTGCAGATAGTCTGATCTCCTCCCAGGAACCAGCGCTCTAACATGCTGGTTCCTGCAGATAGTCTGATCTCCTCCCAGGAACCAGCGCTCTAAACATGCTGGTTCCTGCAGATAGTCTGATCTCCTCCCAGGAACCAGCACTCTAACATGCTGGTTCCTGCAGATAGTCTGATCTCTCCCAGGAACCAGCACTCTAACATGCTGGTTCCTGCAGATAGTCTGACTCTCCCAGGAACCAGCACTCTAACATGCTGGTTCCTGCAGATAGTCTGATCTCCTCCCAGGAACCAGCGCTCTAACATGCTGGTTCCTGCAGATAGTCTGATCTCCTCCCAGGAACCAGCGCTCTAACATGCTGGTTCCTGCAGATAGTCTGATCTCCTCCCAGGAACCAGCACTCTAACATGCTGGTTCCTGCAGATAGTCTGATCTCCTCCCAGGAACCAGCACTCTAACATGCTGGTTCCTGCAGATAGTCTGATCTCCTCCCAGGAACCAGCGCTCTAACATGCTGGTTCCTGCAGATAGTCTGATTTCCTCCCAGGAACCAGCGCTCTAACATGCTGGTTCCTGCAGATAGTCTGATCTCCTCCCAGGAACCAGCACTCTAACATGCTGGTTCCTGCAGATAGTCTGATCTCCTCCCAGGAACCAGCACTCTAACATGCTGGTTCCTGCAGATAGTCTGATCTCTCCCCAGGAACCAGCGCTCTAACATGCTGGTTCCTGCAGATAGTCTGATCTCCTCCCAGGAACCAGCACTCTAACATGCTGGTTCCTGCAGATAGTCTGATCTCCTCCCAGGAACCAGCGCTCTAACATGCTGGTTCCTGCAGATAGTCTGATCTCCTCCCAGGAAACCAGCACTCTAACATGCTGGTTCCTGCAGATAGTCTGATCTCCTCCCAGGAACCAGCGCTCTAACATGCTGGTTCCTGCAGATAGTCTGATCTCCTCCCAGGAACCAGCGCTCTAACATGCTGGTTCCTGCAGATAGTCTGATCTCCTCCCAGGAACCAGCGCTCTAACATGCTGGTTCCTGCAGATAGTCTGATCTCCTCCCAGGAACCAGCGCTCTAACATGCTGGTTCCTGCAGAGATAGTCTGATCTCCTCCCAGGAACCAGCGCTCTAACATGCTGGTTCCTGCAGATAGTCTGATCTCCTCCCAGGAAACCAGCGCTCTAACATGCTGGTTCCTGCAGATAGTCTGATCTCCTCCCAGGAACCAGCGCTCTAACATGCTGGTTCCTGCAGATAGTAGTCTGATCTCCTCCCAGGAACCAGCGCTCTAACATGCTGGTTCCTGCAGATAGTCTGATCTCCTCCCAGGAACCAGCACTCTAACATGCTGGTTCCTGCAGATAGTCTGATCTCCTCCCAGGAACCAGCACTCTAACATGCTGGTTCCTGCAGATAGTCTGATCTCCTCCCAGGAACCAGCGCTCTAACATGCTGGTTCCTGCAGATAGTCTGATCTCCTCCCAGGAACCAGCGCTCTAACATGCTGGTTCCTGCAGATAGTCTGATCTCCTCCCAGGAACCAGCGCTCTAACATGCTGGTTCCTGCAGATAGTCTGATCTCCTCCCAGGAACCAGCGCTCTAACATGCTGGTTCCTGCAGATAGTCTGATCTCCTCCCTCCCAGGAACCAGCGCTCTAACATGCTGGTTCCTGCAGATAGTCTGATCTCCTCCCAGGAACCAGCGCTCTAACATGCTGGTTCCTGCAGATAGTCTGATCTCCTCCCAGGAAACCAGCGCTCTAACATGCTGGTTCCTGCAGATAGTCTGATTTCCTCCCAGGAACCAGCGCTCTAACATGCTGGTTCCTGCAGATAGTCTGATTTCCTCCCAGGAACCAGCTCTAACATGCTGGTTCCTGCAGATAGTCTGATCTCCTCCAGGAACCAGCGCTCTAACATGCTGGTTCCTGCAGATAGTCTGATCTCCTCCCAGGAACCAGCTCTAACATGCTGGTTCCTGCAGATAGTCTGATCTCCTCCAGGAACCAGCACTCTAACATGCTGGTTCCTGCAGATAGTCTGATTCCTCCCAGGAACCA
>JAGFBZ010002967.1:0-21379 GCA_018398805.1 Hirundichthys speculiger
ACGCTAAGTCAGGCATACATCAGATCGAGCCCATGTGTCAGAACTTCTCCAGCTCATGCAACAAGACAGAAGTGACTGTTTTTGGCCCCAAAGATGAAGGTCAAAGGTCAGTGCTCAGCTCCACTCTTGTGACTAAAAGCTACAAATCAAGCCAGAAATCTGGTGTAATTATTGACTCAGCCTGAAGGGTCAAGTCAAGGCTGTAACCACTTGGCTTTCACCTTTGCTGTCACTGATCCACAAGTATGGAGAGGAGCAAGTCTCTTGCACACCCAAGGCTGGGCCTTTGCGAGCACACGTGCTGACATCATACAGAATGGGCGTGGCCTGGGATCATTCTATTCCACCGTGAGGGTGGTTGCTGTGCCCGCTAGGCTTGCCTGTGGCACTAGGGGCTGGGACAATCACTTACTCTGGTTTCTCTTCATAGCGCATAAATCTTTCGCCTTTTACTAAAGATTTCCGTGGAGAGCAACAGTAATGAGTTGACAGTATTTTTGGCGGGCTCTGTCTTTGGACTGAGCCTCTCTTGTTTGTGTAAAGAAATTGCTGGCGCAGCGGGGTTATCCAATGTGTGTGTCGTGTGTTGGGGGAATACAGATAAGTACTAGTCTTCATTCCTTTTCTCTCTCTCTCTCGTTATTATTCTCTGCCAAGGAGGTTATGTTTTTGGCCGGCGTTTGTCTGTCTGTCTGTCTGTCTGTCTGTCTGTTTACAAGATGTCTCAAAAAGTTATGGATGAATTTTGATGACATTTTCAGGAGTTTGTCAGAAATGTGAAAAGGAAGAACTGTTTTTTAATTTTGGGTGTGATACGGAAGAAATCCTGGATTCTGGATCACTTTCAAATTTTCGATAACATTGCGGTCAAAGGGGCAGTAAAAATTTGTTTCTCAATATCTCCGTTAATTATTGGCCAAAACTCATGAAATTTGACTCAGGGATTGACAATGGGAAGCTCTATCAAATTTCAATGGCTGATCTGGATCTGAACCAGAACACGGATTTTATGGCAATCTGTAAATGGCTATGTGGGGAATTGTTGCACTTGGAAGAGGTCTGCGCTCTCCGAGTGCTTTTCTAGTTCTTTTCTTTTATGGGTGTGTGCGCACTGCAGACTGTGTTTGAGGGCGTGGCTGCAAAGTAGGCAATGGTCCTAGCTGCTTAGAAACAGGCTACCGCAACAAGCGCAAGCCGTGCCAGGAAGGGGGTCCGGCCAAGCCAAGGTTGCAGGTCATCGCTTCTCGGCCTTTTGGCTAAGATCAAGTGTAGTATCTGTTCTTATCAGTTTAATATCTGATATGTCCTCTGCATGAGGGCAACATATTAAATGGATTTTTGACGACGGGAGTTGAAAGAGGAGCTTGCTCCGTTCACTCCACGCATCGACCTGGTATTGCAGTGCTGCTAGGAACGGTGCACTTTCCTTTTCTGCTGTGGAATATCAAATGAAAGCTTTGAGAGAAAAAACGGTTCGAAACTTTACACCCCATCTTGCTCAAATCATGGAACGTTCTAAAACCTCTGTTACGCCCCTCCGCAGACGACACGCAGCTTTACATTTCAGTGTCATGACAGGACTATGGTCCCTTACGGACGCTAAGTCAGTGCATACATCAGATGAACGAGCCCATGTGTCAGAACTTGCTCCAGCTCAGTGCAGACAAGACAGAAGTGACTGTTTTTGGCCCCAAAGATGAAAGGTCAAAGGTCAGTGCTCAGCTCCACTCCTTGTGACTAAAAGCTACAAATCAAGCCAGAAATCTTGGTGTAATTATTGACTCAGGCCTGAAGGGTCAAGTCAAGGCTGTAACACTTGGCTTTCACCTTTGCTGTCACTGATCCACAAGTATGGAGGAGAGCAAGTCTCTTGCACACCCAAGGCTGGGCCTTTGCGAGCACACGTGCTGACATCATACAGAATGGGCGTGGCCTGGGATCATTCTATTCCACCGTGAGGGTGGTTGCTGTGCCCGCTAGGCTTGCCTGTGGCACTAGGGGCTGGGACAATCACTTACTCTGGTTTCTCTTCATAGCGCATAAATCTTTCGCCTTTTACTAAAGATTTCCGTGGAGAGCAACAGTAATGAGTTGACAGTATTTTTGGCGGGCTCTGTCTTTGGACTGAGCCTCTCTTGTTTGTGTAAAGAAATTGCTGGCGCAGCGGGGTTATCCAATGTGTGTGTCGTGTGTTGGGGGAATACAGATAAGTACTAGTCTTCATTCCTTTTCTCTCTCTCTCTCGTTATTATTCTCTGCCAAGGAGGTTATGTTTTTGCCGGCGTTTGTCTGTCTGTCTGTCTGTCTGTTTACAAGATGTCTCAAAAAGTTATGGATGAATTTTGATGACATTTTCAGGAGTTGTCAGAAATGTGAAAAGGAAGAACTGTTTTAATTTTGGGTGTGATACGGAAGAAATCCTGGATTCTGGATCACTTTCAAATTTTCGATAACATTGCGGTCAAAGGGGCAGTAAAAATTTGTTTCTCATCAATATCTCCGTTAATTATTGGCCAAAACTCATGAAATTTGACTCAGGGATTGACAATGGGAAGCTCTATCAAATTTCAATGGCTGATCTGGATCTGAACCAGAACACGGATTTTATGGCAATCTGTAAATGGCTATGTGGGGGAATTGTTGCACTTGGAAGAGGTCTGCGCTCTCCGAGTGCTTTTCTAGTTCTTTTCTTTTATGGGTGTGTGCGCACTGCAGACTGTGTTTTGAGGGCGTGGCTGCAAAGTAGGCAATGGTCCTAGCTGCTTAGAAACAGGCTACCGCAACAAGCGCAAGCCGTGCCAGGAAGGGGGTCCGGCCAAGCCAAGGTTGCAGGTCATCGCTTCTCGGCCTTTTGGCTAAGATCAAGTGTAGTATCTGTTCTTATCAGTTTAATATCTGATATGTCCTCTGCATGAGGGCAACATATTAAATGGATTTTTGACGACGGGAGTTGAAAGAGGAGCTTGCTCCGTTCACTCCACGCATCGACCTGGTATTGCAGTGCTGCTAGGAACGGTGCACTTTCCTTTTCTGCTGTGGAATATCAAATGAAAGCTTTGAGAGAAAAAACGGTTCGAAACTTTACACCCCATCTTGCTCAAATCATGGAACGTTCTAAAACCTCTGTTACGCCCCTCCGCAGACGACACGCAGCTTTACATTTCAGTGTCATGACAGGACTATGGTCCCTTACGGACGCTAAGTCAGTGCATACATCAGATGAACGAGCCCATGTGTCAGAACTTGCTCCAGCTCAGTGCAGACAAGACAGAAGTGACTGTTTTTTGGCCCCAAAGATGAAAGGTCAAAGGTCAGTGCTCAGCTCCACTCCTTGTGACTAAAAGCTACAAATCAAGCCAGAAATCTTGGTGTAATTATTGACTCAGGCCTGAAGGGTCAAGTCAAGGCTGTAACACTTGGCTTTCACCTTTGCTGTCACTGATCCACAAGTATGGAGGAGGAGCAAGTCTCTTGCACACCCAAGGCTGGGCCTTTGCGAGCACACGTGCTGACATCATACAGAATGGGCGTGGCCTGGGATCATTCTATTCCACCGTGAGGGTGGTTGCTGTGCCCGCTAGGCTTGCCTGTGGCACTAGGGGCTGGGACAATCACTTACTCTGGTTTCTCTTCATAGCGCATAAATCTTTCGCCTTTTACTAAAGATTTCCGTGGAGAGCAACAGTAATGAGTTGACAGTATTTTTGGCGGGCTCTGTCTTTGGACTGAGCCTCTCTTGTTTGTGTAAAGAAATTGCTGGCGCAGCGGGGTTATCCAATGTGTGTGTCGTGTGTTGGGGGAATACAGATAAGTACTAGTCTTCATTCCTTTTCTCTCTCTCTCTCTCGTTATTATTCTCTGCCAAGGAGGTTATGTTTTTTGCCGGCGTTTGTCTGTCTGTCTGTCTGTCTGTCTGTCTGTTTACAAGATGTCTCAAAAAGTTATGGATGAATTTTGATGACATTTTCAGGAGTTGTCAGAAATGTGAAAAGGAAGAACTGTTTTTAATTTTGGGTGTGATACGGAAGAAATCCTGGATTCTGGATCACTTTCAAATTTTCGATAACATTGCGGTCAAAGGGGCAGTAAAAATTTGTTTCTCAATATCTCCGTTAATTATTGGCCAAAACTCATGAAATTTGACTCAGGGATTGACAATGGGAAGCTCTATCAAATTTCAATGGCTGATCTGGATCTGAACCAGAACACGGATTTTATGGCAATCTGTAAATGGCTATGTGGGGGAATTGTTGCACTTGGAAGAGGTCTGCGCTCTCCGAGTGCTTTTCTAGTTCTTTTCTTTTATGGGTGTGTGCGCACTGCAGACTGTGTTTGAGGGCGTGGCTGCAAAGTAGGCAATGGTCCTAGCTGCTTAGAAACAGGCTACCGCAACAAGCGCAAGCCGTGCCAGGAAGGGGGTCCGGCCAAGCCAAGGTTGCAGGTCATCGCTTCTCGGCCTTTTGGCTAAGATCAAGTGTAGTATCTGTTCTTATCAGTTTTAATATCTGATATGTCCTCTGCATGAGGGCAACATATTAAATGGATTTTTGACGACGGGAGTTGAAAGAGGAGCTTGCTCCGTTCACTCCACGCATCGACCTGGTATTGCAGTGCTGCTAGGAACGGTGCACTTTCCTTTTCTGCTGTGGAATATCAAATGAAACCTTTGAGAGAAAAAACGGTTCGAAACTTTACACCCCATCTTGCTCAAATCATGGAACGTTCTAAAACCTCTGTTACGCCCCTCCGCAGACGACACGCAGCTTTACATTTCAGTGTCATGACAGGACTATGGTCCCTTACGGACGCTAAGTCAGTGCATACATCAGATGAACGAGCCCATGTGTCAGAACTTGCTCCAGCTCAGTGCAGACAAGACAGAAGTGACTGTTTTTGGCCCCAAAGATGAAAGGTCAAAGGTCAGTGCTCAGCTCCACTCCTTGTGACTAAAAGCTACAAATCAAGCCAGAAATCTTGGTGTAATTATTGACTCAGGCCTGAAGGGTCAAGTCAAGGCTGTAACACTTGGCTTTCACCTTTGCTGTCACTGATCCACAAGTATGGAGGAGGAGCAAGTCTCTTGCACACCCAAGGCTGGGCCTTTGCGAGCACACGTGCTGACATCATACAGAATGGGCGTGGCCTGGGATCATTCTATTCCACCACCGTGAGGGTGGTTGCTGTGCCCGCTAGGCTTGCCTGTGGCACTAGGGGCTGGGACAATCACTTACTCTGGTTTCTCTTCATAGCGCATAAATCTTTCGCCTTTTACTAAAGATTTCCGTGGAGAGCAACAGTAATGAGTTGACAGTATTTTTTGGCGGGCTCTGTCTTTGGACTGAGCCTCTCTTGTTTGTGTAAAGAAATTGCTGGCGCAGCGGGGTTATCCAATGTGTGTGTCGTGTGTTGGGGGAATACAGATAAGTACTAGTCTTCATTCCTTTTCTCTCTCTCTCTCGTTATTATTCTCTGCCAAGGAGGTTATGTTTTTGCCGGCGTTTGTCTGTCTGTCTGTCTGTCTGTCTGTCTGTTTACAAGATGTCTCAAAAAGTTATGGATGAATTTTGATGACATTTTCAGGAGTTGTCAGAAATGTGAAAAGGAAGAACTGTTTTAATTTTGGGTGTGATACGGAAGAAATCCTGGATTCTGGATCACTTTCAAATTTTCGATAACATTGCGGTCAAAGGGGCAGTAAAAATTTGTTTCTCAATATCTCCGTTAATTATTGGCCAAAACTCATGAAATTTGACTCAGGGATTGACAATGGGAAGCTCTATCAAATTTCAATGGCTGATCTGGATCTGAACCAGAACACGGATTTTATGGCAATCTGTAAATGGCTATGTGGGGGAATTGTTGCACTTGGAAGAGGTCTGCGCTCTCCGAGTGCTTTTCTAGTTCTTTTCTTTTATGGGTGTGTGCGCACTGCAGACTGTGTTTGAGGGCGTGGCTGCAAAGTAGGCAATGGTCCTAGCTGCTTAGAAACAGGCTACCGCAACAAGCGCAAGCCGTGCCAGGAAGGGGGTCCGGCCAAGCCAAGGTTGCAGGTCATCGCTTCTCGGCCTTTTGGCTAAGATCAAGTGTAGTATCTGTTCTTATCAGTTTAATATCTGATATGTCCTCTGCATGAGGGCAACATATTAAATGGATTTTTGACGACGGGAGTTGAAAGAGGAGCTTGCTCCGTTCACTCCACGCATCGACCTGGTATTGCAGTGCTGCTAGGAACGGTGCACTTTCCTTTTCTGCTGTGGAATATCAAATGAAAGCTTTGAGAGAAAAAACGGTTCGAAACTTTACACCCCATCTTGCTCAAATCATGGAACGTTCTAAAACCTCTGTTACGCCCCTCCGCAGACGACACGCAGCTTTACATTTCAGTGTCATGACAGGACTATGGTCCCTTACGGACGCTAAGTCAGTGCATACATCAGATGAACGAGCCCATGTGTCAGAACTTGCTCCAGCTCAGTGCAGACAAGACAGAAGTGACTGTTTTTGGCCCCAAAGATGAAAGGTCAAAGGTCAGTGCTCAGCTCCACTCCTTGTGACTAAAAGCTACAAATCAAGCCAGAAATCTTGGTGTAATTATTGACTCAGGCCTGAAGGGTCAAGTCAAGGCTGTAACACTTGGCTTTCACCTTTGCTGTCACTGATCCACAAGTATGGAGGAGGAGCAAGTCTCTTGCACACCCAAGGCTGGGCCTTTGCGAGCACACGTGCTGACATCATACAGAATGGGCGTGGCCTGGGATCATTCTATTCCACCGTGAGGGTGGTTGCTGTGCCCGCTAGGCTTGCCTGTGGCACTAGGGGCTGGGACAATCACTTACTCTGGTTTCTCTTCATAGCGCATAAATCTTTCGCCTTTTACTAAAGATTTCCGTGGAGAGCAACAGTAATGAGTTGACAGTATTTTTGGCGGGCTCTGTCTTTGGACTGAGCCTCTCTTGTTTGTGTAAAGAAATTGCTGGCGCAGCGGGGTTATCCAATGTGTGTGTCGTGTGTTGGGGGAATACAGATAAGTACTAGTCTTCATTCCTTTTCTCTCTCTCTCTCGTTATTATTCTCTGCCAAGGAGGTTATGTTTTTGCCGGCGTTTGTCTGTCTGTCTGTCTGTCTGTCTGTCTGTTTACAAGATGTCTCAAAAAGTTATGGATGAATTTTGATGACATTTTCAGGAGTTGTCAGAAATGTGAAAAGGAAGAACTGTTTTAATTTTGGGTGTGATACGGAAGAAATCCTGGATTCTGGATCACTTTCAAATTTTCGATAACATTGCGGTCAAAGGGGCAGTAAAAATTTGTTTCTCAATATCTCCGTTAATTATTGGCCAAAACTCATGAAATTTGACTCAGGGATTGACAATGGGAAGCTCTATCAAATTTCAATGGCTGATCTGGATCTGAACCAGAACACGGATTTTATGGCAATCTGTAAATGGCTATGTGGGGGAATTGTTGCACTTGGAAGAGGTCTGCGCTCTCCGAGTGCTTTTCTAGTTCTTTTCTTTTATGGGTGTGTGCGCACTGCAGACTGTGTTTGAGGGCGTGGCTGCAAAGTAGGCAATGGTCCTAGCTGCTTAGAAACAGGCTACCGCAACAAGCGCAAGCCGTGCCAGGAAGGGGGTCCGGCCAAGCCAAGGTTGCAGGTCATCGCTTCTCGGCCTTTTGGCTAAGATCAAGTGTAGTATCTGTTCTTATCAGTTTAATATCTGATATGTCCTCTGCATGAGGGCAACATATTAAATGGATTTTTGACGACGGGAGTTGAAAGAGGAGCTTGCTCCGTTCACTCCACGCATCGACCTGGTATTGCAGTGCTGCTAGGAACGGTGCACTTTCCTTTTCTGCTGTGGAATATCAAATGAAAGCCTTTGAGAGAAAAAACGGTTCGAAACTTTACACCCCATCTTGCTCAAATCATGGAACGTTCTAAAACCTCTGTTACGCCCCTCCGCAGACGACACGCAGCTTTACATTTCAGTGTCATGACAGGACTATGGTCCCTTACGGACGCTAAGTCAGTGCATACATCAGATGAACGAGCCCATGTGTCAGAACTTGCTCCAGCTCAGTGCAGACAAGACAGAAGTGACTGTTTTTGGCCCCAAAGATGAAAGGTCAAAGGTCAGTGCTCAGCTCCACTCCTTGTGACTAAAAGCTACAAATCAAGCCAGAAATCTTGGTGTAATTATTGACTCAGGCCTGAAGGGTCAAGTCAAGGCTGTAACACTTGGCTTTCACCTTTGCTGTCACTGATCCACAAGTATGGAGGAGGAGCAAGTCTCTTGCACACCCAAGGCTGGGCCTTTGCGAGCACACGTGCTGACATCATACAGAATGGGCGTGGCCTGGGATCATTCTATTCCACCGTGAGGGTGGTTGCTGTGCCCGCTAGGCTTGCCTGTGGCACTAGGGGCTGGGACAATCACTTACTCTGGTTTCTCTTCATAGCGCATAAATCTTTCGCCTTTTACTAAAGATTTCCGTGGAGAGCAACAGTAATGAGTTGACAGTATTTTTGGCGGGCTCTGTCTTTGGACTGAGCCTCTCTTGTTTGTGTAAAGAAATTGCTGGCGCAGCGGGGTTATCCAATGTGTGTGTCGTGTGTTGGGGGAATACAGATAAGTACTAGTCTTCATTCCTTTTCTCTCTCTCTCGTTATTATTCTCTGCCAAGGAGGTTATGTTTTTGCCGGCGTTTGTCTGTCTGTCTGTCTGTCTGTCTGTCTGTTTACAAGATGTCTCAAAAAGTTATGGATGAATTTTGATGACATTTTCAGGAGTTGTCAGAAATGTGAAAAGGAAGAACTGTTTTAATTTTGGGTGTGATACGGAAGAAATCCTGGATTCTGGATCACTTTCAAATTTTCGATAACATTGCGGTCAAAGGGGCAGTAAAAATTTGTTTCTCAATATCTCCGTTAATTATTGGCCAAAACTCATGAAATTTGACTCAGGGATTGACAATGGGAAGCTCTATCAAATTTCAATGGCTGATCTGGATCTGAACCAGAACACGGATTTTATGGCAATCTGTAAATGGCTATGTGGGGGAATTGTTGCACTTGGAAGAGGTCTGCGCGCTCTCCGAGTGCTTTTCTAGTTCTTTTCTTTTATGGGTGTGTGCGCACTGCAGACTGTGTTTGAGGGCGTGGCTGCAAAGTAGGCAATGGTCCTAGCTGCTTAGAAACAGGCTACCGCAACAAGCGCAAGCCGTGCCAGGAAGGGGGTCCGGCCAAGCCAAGGTTGCAGGTCATCGCTTCTCGGCCTTTTGGCTAAGATCAAGTGTAGTATCTGTTCTTATCAGTTTAATATCTGATATGTCCTCTGCATGAGGGCAACATATTAAATGGATTTTTGACGACGGGAGTTGAAAGAGGAGCTTGCTCCGTTCACTCCACGCATCGACCTGGTATTGCAGTGCTGCTAGGAACGGTGCACTTTCCTTTTCTGCTGTGGAATATCAAATGAAAGCTTTGAGAGAAAAAACGGTTCGAAACTTTACACCCCATCTTGCTCAAATCATGGAACGTTCTAAAACCTCTGTTACGCCCCTCCGCAGACGACACGCAGCTTTACATTTCAGTGTCATGACAGGACTATGGTCCCTTACGGACGCTAAGTCAGTGCATACATCAGATGAACGAGCCCATGTGTCAGAACTTGCTCCAGCTCAGTGCAGACAAGACAGAAGTGACTGTTTTTGGCCCCAAAGATGAAAGGTCAAAGGTCAGTGCTCAGCTCCACTCCTTGTGACTAAAAGCTACAAATCAAGCCAGAAATCTTGGTGTAATTATTGACTCAGGCCTGAAGGGTCAAGTCAAGGCTGTAACACTTGGCTTTCACCTTTGCTGTCACTGATCCACAAGTATGGAGGAGGAGCAAGTCTCTTGCACACCCAAGGCTGGGCCTTTGCGAGCACACGTGCTGACATCATACAGAATGGGCGTGGCCTGGGATCATTCTATTCCACCGTGAGGGTGGTTGCTGTGCCCGCTAGGCTTGCCTGTGGCACTAGGGGCTGGGACAATCACTTACTCTGGTTTCTCTTCATAGCGCATAAATCTTTCGCCTTTTACTAAAGATTTCCGTGGAGAGCAACAGTAATGAAGTTGACAGTATTTTTGGCGGGCTCTGTCTTTGGACTGAGCCTCTCTTGTTTGTGTAAAGAAATTGCTGGCGCAGCGGGGTTATCCAATGTGTGTGTGTCGTGTGTTGGGGGAATACAGATAAGTACTAGTCTTCATTCCTTTTCTCTCTCTCTCTCGTTATTATTCTCTGCCAAGGAGGTTATGTTTTTGCCGGCGTTTGTCTGTCTGTCTGTCTGTCTGTCTGTCTGTTTACAAGATGTCTCAAAAAGTTATGGATGAATTTTGATGACATTTTCAGGAGTTGTCAGAAATGTGAAAAGGAAGAACTGTTTTAATTTTGGGTGTGATACGGAAGAAATCCTGGATTCTGGATCACTTTCAAATTTTCGATAACATTGCGGTCAAAGGGGCAGTAAAAATTTGTTTCTCAATATCTCCGTTAATTATTGGCCAAAACTCATGAAATTTGACTCAGGGATTGACAATGGGAAGCTCTATCAAATTTCAATGGCTGATCTGGATCTGAACCAGAACACGGATTTTATGGCAATCTGTAAATGGCTATGTGGGGGAATTGTTGCACTTGGAAGAGGTCTGCGCTCTCCGAGTGCTTTTCTAGTTCTTTTCTTTTATGGGTGTGTGCGCACTGCAGACTGTGTTTGAGGGCGTGGCTGCAAAGTAGGCAATGGTCCTAGCTGCTTAGAAACAGGCTACCGCAACAAGCGCAAGCCGTGCCAGGAAGGGGGTCCGGCCAAGCCAAGGTTGCAGGTCATCGCTTCTCGGCCTTTTGGCTAAGATCAAGTGTAGTATCTGTTCTTATCAGTTTAATATCTGATATGTCCTCTGCATGAGGGCAACATATTAAATGGATTTTTGACGACGGGAGTTGAAAGAGGAGCTTGCTCCGTTCACTCCACGCATCGACCTGGTATTGCAGTGCTGCTAGGAACGGTGCACTTTCCTTTTCTGCTGTGGAATATCAAATGAAACCTTTGAGAGAAAAAAACGGTTCGAAACTTTACACCCCATCTTGCTCAAATCATGGAACGTTCTAAAACCTCTGTTACGCCCCTCCGCAGACGACACGCAGCTTTACATTTCAGTGTCATGACAGGACTATGGTCCCTTACGGACGCTAAGTCAGTGCATACATCAGATGAACGAGCCCATGTGTCAGAACTTGCTCCAGCTCAGTGCAGACAAGACAGAAGTGACTGTTTTTGGCCCCAAAGATGAAAGGTCAAAGGTCAGTGCTCAGCTCCACTCCTTGTGACTAAAAGCTACAAATCAAGCCAGAAATCTTGGTGTAATTATTGACTCAGGCCTGAAGGGTCAAGTCAAGGCTGTAACACTTGGCTTTCACCTTTGCTGTCACTGATCCACAAGTATGGAGGAGGAGCAAGTCTCTTGCACACCCAAGGCTGGGCCTTTGCGAGCACACGTGCTGACATCATACAGAATGGGCGTGGCCTGGGATCATTCTACGGTAGTGATTCTCAACCCTGGTCCCCGAGGCACCCTAGCCAGGTGGTTTTAGAGGTTTCACAAGGCAAGGCAAGTGGCAAGGCAAGGCAAGGCAAGGCAAGGCAAGGCAAGGCAAGGCAAGGCAAGGCAAGGCAAGGCAAGGCAAGGCAAGGCAAGGCAAGGCAAGGCAAGGCAAGGCAAGGCAAGGCAAGGCAAGGCAAGGCAAGGCAAGGCAAGGCAAGGCAAGGCAAGGCAAGGCAAGGCAAGGCAAGGCAAGGCAAGGCAAGGCAAGGCTCAAGGCATCATTTCATCAAGGCATCAACAAGGCAGTCAAGGCAAGGCACAAGGCATGTCAAGGCAAGGCAAGGCACTTCAATCAAGCCAAGGCCAAGGCAAGATCAAGGCAAGGCTCCCGCCCGGTCAAACAAGCCGCTGCTCAGGGCCACTCAAGGAGGCAAGCCCCGGCAAGCAAGGCAAGGCAGCCCTCCCCAAGGCTCAGGGGCAAGTGGCCTCCACTCCGCCCCCCGTCACCAGCTCTCCAGCTTGGTCTTCCCGCCCCTCCGGGGCAAGCGATTGGGTTCTGTTCCCGCTCTCCCCCCGCCTGCTCCGGGGCAGCGGTATCCAATCCACCGCCCCCCTTCACCAGACCCGTGTCTGTGCGTCCTCGGCGTCCCAGACCTCGCCCCCCCCGACCCTTGCGCCTCCTCTCCCGGCTCGTCCCCGCTGGCCTCGGACTCCTGCAAGCTCCCCTTACACACACACGCGCTCGGGCGCTGCATGCACACACTGCACCGTTCTCTCACCGTGGAGCACTCCCGCGCATAATGGCCCTGCTGGCCGCACTTCAGGCACTGGAAGTCGGGACACTCGCGCAGCAGGTGGCTCCTTCGCCGACTGGTTGGACACCATTATCTCGAACTTCCGCTGCTCCAGCTGCCTGCATCCCATGACCCCCCCGCACAACATGCGGACCGTTCTCAAGACCTGGACCACCGACACGGGTCCATTCCCCTCCAGCTCTAGGTGGACCGTCAGGTCCCGCTCATACTTACCCCCCCCCCCGGCTCGACCCACCAGGCAAAGCCCCACGTGCGGCCGCCAGCCCAGCCATGCCCCCGTTAACCCCCCCCCTCCAGGGAGAGAGCCCCACCGCCCGACACCACCACCGACTATCTACACAACTGCGTGCCACACCCATGCCCAGACAAACAATTTCCACCTCACAGTGGGAAAGAAGGGAAAAACCCAAAGAAGCGGGCCAAGTGAAAGCCCCCCCACCCCCAGAAACAAAGCTGAGAAAAGAAAGAAGAAAATAGAAAAGAAAGAAGATGAAAGAGAAGACGAAAGAAAGAAGGAAAGCAAGAAAACGCCACCTCAAACACTCCTCACTCACCGTCGGCCCACGAGCCACCACAGCTGCGACTAATCACACACGCGTCTCAGGCTGATGTGGCCGTAAGCTGGGAGGCAGGCTTCCCAGAAAGCATCTTGTACTTCCTCCCTCTGTGCACTTTGCTGAGGAAAACCTTCAAAAGCAGCATCAGATTGGCAGCAGCATAATCTGGAGCATGGGCGAGGCTAGCCCTTTTTTAGGGGTGCTTCAGCGCCCCTAAATTGAAATTCAGCACCCCAAAAACCTGGAGTAAGAAATGTTGTTATTTTAAAATTTTAGTTCGCATTTGACAGGCTTAGAAAATGTCCAAAACTTAATCCATAGTTTGTGGTTTAAGTTTATATTTTAAGAATGAAAATGAAAACAACCCCACCTAATGGTATCGTCCTCTTCTCACTAAAGTTACTTCTCCTCTTCAAAGTTACCTGCACCGCTCTCTAGGACCACAGTCCGTCGTCCAACATAATACACACACACTGAGAATCTGCTTAGTTGTTGTGAACCAAGTAACTTGTTCCAAAGCTGTCTCACCCTTGTTTCCGTTTAGAGCTGTTCAGATTCCGATACCAAATCAGCGAGTAACGTTACTTGAGTCCAGGCACCGTTTTCCAGTTAGCGCGTTTGCTCAGTTAGCACCGTTAGCTGCATTAGCTCAATTAGCGCTGTTAGCATGGCTACAGTCGAACTGCAGCGATCCGAAACAAAAAGAGCCACCAAATAACTAGCCTACCTGTGTACTATGTATGTCTCTGTTTTTAAAGTTTAGCATTACTTTACTAATTTTAAGAATCGGGAGTCTTTTTTTTTATTTAAATTTTTTTTTTTAATTTTTTAAATCATGTAACAATGAAAATGCTACGGGTGTCTTTTTCCGGTCAGTCGTCATGGAGACATGAAGCTTTGCCAGTGCTGCAGCGTCTGGACCAGAGTGAAAACAAGTGTGTGTACACACAAAACCAAAAAACATTTATTGAAAAATAATTTTGGATAATCATTATGACATTTATGAGAGAAGAGCATCATCTTTTGGGTAAAAACTGACTGGAAAGACATGAAAATCTTTGAAAATTTAAATGAAAACTTTAATGCCACCTGTCCAGGGTGTACCCCTGCCTTTCGCCCGTAGACGGCTGGGATAGGCTCCAGCAGATCCCCGTGACCCTGCAGAGGATGAAACGGGTATAGATAATGGATGGATGGATGGAACTTTAATGCCACAATGCCATCACAAACTGTATATATGCACAACACAATATATGTGTTTGTTACATTTTCTGTAGATTATTTCCAAATGGCCATGTCTATGCACATCTGTCTGAACTTTTATACACCAATGTAAGTCATCAATAATTAATAATCAAACAAGCTCCACACCAAGAGCAAAAAAGGTAAAACCAAAAAGTCCCCCAAATCCAGATTATTTACCCAGGTCTTGAAAATATTTAGAAATTACAGATATAAAAAGAAATCTTTGAAAGTACTTCCCTTGAATTCCCATTCGGCTCTACCATGTATGCAGGTATTGCACTTTACTTTGGGAGAGTTAATCTGTGTCGCCGTACTTTGAGGGTGGCAAACCTGTCAATGACCCTTTGGTGTTCAATTACTTCAACCAACTCCTTCTCAATAGACAACACAGCTAGGTGCTGGAGTCTGCTTTGGCCTGTGGTCCTCCTGAGCCATGTATGGAGCCGCCGCAAGGCACTGAAAGATCGCTCACATGCACAGCTGCTAACAGGTATTGCCATTGCAACCTGAATAACAGCTTTCAGTGAAGGGAACATTTCAGAATCCAGGAGTTTGTACACTGCTAGCATGTCCTGAGCTGCACCAGCCTCAATCTTGTGCTTCAGAAAGTTTTTTGCAACCATCACTTCCTCTGGCCTGAGTTCAATATGGTAATGCAGAGCCAGTGCTGTCAGGTGAGGCTCAGACAAGAAGTGGCTTGAGGTTGGATTGCATGCCTGAATTCCATTGAGCACCTCTTCATTAACACCAGAGAAACACCTCTCAAGCTCACAGATCATTCTGTCCAGACAGGGAAACAAAAGTTTCCTCTTGAGATCTTCACACTCCGAAGAGCCACAGGTTTCACTATCCTGCCCCACAAGTTGACTCAACAAGAAATTCATCCATTCTCTTTGTTTTGCGCCTCTGTCCTGGGGATGATTCTGAGACTCCTATCTGGTTTGCCTCACACATATCTTTTGTTCTGGAGTAAAGATCTGCAGCAGTGCTATCATTGCGTTTCTGCTTCATGGTGTCAGTCACAGCATTTTTGTATGTCACTGCTTGGGCAATGTCAATGCTTTCTTTCTGTAGGTACCTGTGTAAGCCTGCTGTTACAGACAGGAGAGTGTGGAAAACCATCAGCAAATACACTGAGGAGAATTTACTGAGTTTTGCCCTCAATCCAACTGCTGTAGGTGTTTTGATTGTGGCAAGACACTCAGTGATAGCAGGGAAATGATCAATCACTGCAGTCACTGAATGAAGCTGGGAGGCCCAGCGTGTTGTTGACAACTGCACAAGTTCTCTTGGCTGCAACCTAACTTCTTTTGAGTGTCTACAAACTTATGGTGGTTTACAAGGGAGACACTAAAGAAAGAATGGAGACTTTCCAGTATGTTGAAGAACTCTGTGGCTTCAGGGACAGCTTTGCATGTGTGGCATAAAACAAGATTTAGCTCATGTGCATAGCAATGCACATAAACTGCCTCAGGGTGCTTTTTTTTTTTTAATGAGCTTGTACACCCCCAACATCCCCACTCATGACAGCTGCCCCGTCGTAGGTCTGTGCCACACATTTCAACTGATCAATATCCTTCTTTACCAACTGATTTTCAGTTGCAGCTGTTATTGAAGTAGCGTCAAACTGTGACACCTCTGTAAGGGCAAGAAACCTTCCTTTGAGGGCTCCCTCTGCAGACACGTACCTAACACAGAGTGCCAACTGTTCTGTTTTTCCATCCCTGGCCTCATCAGCCATAATGGCATACATTTTTGATCCCTTTATCTCACTGATGATTTTTTCTGTAACCTCCTGTGAACAGAACTATCAGATGAGATATGTGGTGTTTGAAGGAGCTGTGTATCTCTACAAGAAGGGATCAGATTTTGTCAAAAGTGACATACACTCGAGGAAACTGCCTTTGTTGTGACTCTCATCTCTTTCATCATGGCCTCTGAATGCTATGCCTTGCTTCCCCAAAAAGCAGGTTATTGCCACAATACGCTCAAGGTACTCCCTCCTTTCACTAATTTCAGTGCCACTCGCTGCCTCTATCTTCTCAATCAGTGTTGCCAGATGAGAGTGACAGTTTCCAGCCCAATGACAGTTTGAAACCCGCCCAATCCAATAAAATCCCGCCCAAAGACTTAAGTTGCCAGATCTCGACGGTATTTGCGTTTATTAGCCATACACATAAAGGATCACATAGGCTGATACACTATTGCCACTTAAGACACATAAGAAAGAGAATGGAAGTCTGTGTGGCAGGGGAGAACAACATTTGCATACAGTACACAAAAGTAGGTGCCACCCTCTTGTGGCCTTACTCGACACTGTAGAAATATCTAGACTGTTTACAAGGCAAGGCAAGGCAAGGCAAGTTTATTTGTATAGCACATTTCGTGTACAAGACAATTCAAGGTGCTTTACATTAGCATTACAGAGCATTACATTAAAACAGGAGGAAATAAAAAGGTAAAATAATAATAAAAATGCAAAAAGTTAATTAAAAATGTAGATAAAATGCAAGAAATAAAAGTTAATTATTATGATAAAATGTGGCAAATAGAAAAGTTTTTAACCTTGATTTAAAACTGCTGAGAGTGTCAGCAGACCTGCAGGTTTCTGGGAGTTTGTTCCACATTTGAGGAGCATAAAAACTGAACGCTGCCTCTCCGTGTTTATTTCTGACTCTGGGAACAGAAAGTAGACTTGAACCTGATGACCTGAGGGATCTGGTGGGTTCAGAACCAACCAGAACATCCTGAATGTATTTTGGCCCTAAACCATTCAGTGCTTTGTAAACTAACAGCAGGATTTTGAAGTCAATTCTTTGACAAACAGGAAGCCAGTGTAAAGATCTGAGGACTGGAGTTATATGATCCAGTTTCCTGGTGTTAGTGAGGACTGGAGTTATATGATCCACTTTCTTGGTGTTAGTGAGGACTGGAGTTATATGATCCAGTTTCCTGGTGTTAGTGAGGACTGGAGTTATATGATCCAGTTTCCTGGTGTCAGTGAGGACTCGAGCAGCAGCGTTCTGGACTAACTGCAGCTGTCTGATGGTCTTTTTAGGGAGACCTGTCAGGACAGCGTTACAGTAGTCTAGTCTACTGAAGATAAATGCATGGACAAGTTTTTCTAAATCCTGCAAAGACATCAGTCCTTTAGGCAAGGCAAGGCAAGGCAAGGCAAGTTTATTTGTATAGCACATTTCGTGTACAAGACAATTCAAGGTGCTGTACATAAGCATTACAAAGCATTACATTAAAACAGGAGGAAATAAAAAGATAAAATAATAATAAAAATGCAAGAAGTTAATCAACAGTTATTTTTGATTTAGGAATTAAAAATGTAGATAAAATGCAAGAATTAAAAGTTAATTATTATGATAAAATGTGGCAAATAGAAAAGTTTTTAACCTTGATTTAAAACTGCTGAGAGTGTCAGCAGACCTGCAGGTTTCTGGGAGTTTGTTCCACATTTAAGGAGCATAAAAACTGAACGCTGCCTCTCCGTGTTTAGTTCTGACTCTGGGAACTGTAAAATCCCCCAGTTTTGGTTCAGTCTCTGACTAGCAGAGTCTGTCACCGGGACCAGTTCTCCATCCTACGGGTAAGAAGTTGCGGTCTAGGAGAGGTTCCTCACTAGATTTCCTCAACTTATTTAAGCTGGTGTCGAGAAGATACGCCTAGCTCTCACTGCCTACTTCCAAACGTATGCCCCGCTCACTCCAATAACTGTCCTTCAGAGGAATAGCCGGGGGGCTCGAAGTCCAGCTATCGGTCACGTCTGTTAACGGCAGCTCTTCTCTCACGATCTGGGCTCTTGTTACAGGCTAGGAAACTTTAGCGGCTCGGACAGCGAGCCTCAGGGACAATTTGACAAAAATGTGGCTAAAATAACCCATAAGAACCTGTGTGTTAGTGCAGAGGCATAAACAAGTCTTCAAAATTCTGAATACAGACGTAATGTCCACAACGACGTCTTATGACAGTTTTTATATTTATTAAAGCAGATTAGCAAGGTTAAGCAACAGCATTGATTGGTCATACAATTTATAATTCTACATACAGAGGCAAATTAAAGCTGTGGCTTACGAATCAGTTCATCTGGTTGGTCCAAGGACAGGCTGAGAGACGCATGTGGCCAGTATGCGGGTTCAAGGCCGCTGGGCAGGGTGGAGAGAGAGAGCGCCTGGTCAGGCCCCCGGGGAACCCTGGTTGGCCCCCCCCCCCTCCTCCTTACTAGCGGTGAGCTAGGCTAACCAAAAAGGCTCCAATTATTCCTTCAAGAATTGGGAAAAATCCGTAGATCCTGTTCCAAGCGTCTTTCTGTCTTCTTTTTCTTGAAGTAAATCCTTCCAGTTAATCCTTCGGATGGGGGTCGCTCGTCCAGGTTTCAGCTAGTCCTTCTTCGTCTGAAAATCGCTCCAGGAATCCACCCAGAGTCCTTCTGCCTTCTCTTTTTATGCGCTCTCTCTCTCCTTGCTCGCCCTGCACCAGCCTTCATCTGATTGGTTCTCTCACCTTTGCATATGCATACTTAATTTCCCTCAAACTCACATGACACTTCTGATTGGTTATTCACATATACAGAGGCGTGCATAATTTTACATAATCATGCATAACACACATCCCACAATGACTTCACATGTTTACAGCTTTGGCAGGGGCGTTCACCTTAATCATCATGACATCATGGCACCACCACCCCAAGGTTACCTTGTTTACGTGGCTATACAGCCCGTTAAGCTAAAGCTTATCAGCTAACGCTAACCCTTTTTCTAACGATCTACTTATCAATGTATGTTCCAACGTTACATTAACTGATTGATTCATTGGTTCGTGTTTAATAACAGAATTCAGTAAATGATCTGCCACTTAGCCAAGGCCACTTCTGAGCTGAGCGGATGACATCGTCATTTGACCCAGACACCTGGCCCCAGTGTTGTGTATGGCGAAGTAACTTATGTTTACACTTACGCCCTCTCTCCTGCCCTGTTGACATTCCAGAGAGGAACATGCGCTCCGCTCTGTCTCTGTCCGTTTTTGACCCAACAAAAATAGGTTTTCCCTAACTAACACAGATCTATTACCAAAATTACTAATACATTTCGTTTCTGATCCTTGACTAATCACACACACATTTCATACATTTCATTGATTAGGAATTGCTTACAAATCACGTAAATCACCTCTTCTTCTGTTACTTCACTTGTTTAGACTAGAACTGGCTTGTGTTTACCTTACATCACCCAGCTGCTGCAAGATCTCTCCCCCTTGTTTTGATAAACCTAGCCGTTGTTTTTATTCCCCTGGGTACACAGTGACCTCCGGTCGCTTACCTCAGCCGCTGCAGCAGAGACTCACAGTCCTGATCCAAATCATACCGAATACATCTACAATACATCTTTCTGATCAATCATCGGTTCTGATCATTGAATTATTGAATCACCCATGTCATGGCTTATAGATTGATTCCAAATCACATCAATTACCACTTTTTCTGTTACTCCACTCTGGCCTCCTCATGTCACATCCGTCTCTCCTTTAACACACAGAGTTAATAGTGATTATTGATTAGAAGCTGAGCTGATTCCAACGATCTCTCCGGGTCATTTGACACCCCCTCCTTGGAATCGCTCAGCTTCCCACCCCCTGTCGTGGGCACAGACATGGCGAGCAAGCCTCCTCCACCGTCAGCCTCCTTGCTGGCCGTCCAAGCCTGCACATCTTCGGGCCCGCTGGATCACGTCGGGTCGCCCATGCCACGTTGCACACAGGGCCATCCTCCTATCACGTTCATAGTGTTGTCACTGACTGAAAATTTAATTACTGGGTAAAATGTCTGAGTACCGTCTAAAACTCCTATTCAATTCTACAGAAATCACAGGTAAATCGATCAATAATAACCACAAGAAAAGTTTAGTGAAGAATAGCTTAGATGAAGAATTTGATTACTTGGTAAAACATCACACACTCAATCTACCAGAAATCACAGGAAAATCAAACATTAACAATCACATCTCCTGCATCTCCCTGCATCTCCAGAATCCACATCTCGACTCGCATCTTCTCAGTCGGGATACCCCCCTTCCGCCCTGACCTTTCCCGTCCCCCCCGAGGAGGGGCCGCATCAAGGAGTTGGGAAATCCGTCAGGCACGGGAGGTGCAGATGGCACAGTAGTGATTCTCCCTATACAGAGTTTAGTAGAGCAGGTAAGCAAGCAAGCAAAGCAGATTAAAATTGGCTCAAATTCTTATAGAGCCTCAGTCCATGACCGAGCCAGACCATTCACTGGGCTATCTTCATTCTACGGGAGTAGTCGGCCATGGCCTCTAGCCTTTCATGGGCGGGCTCGCCCCCCCTCCAGAAGGGCCTCTCGATCCTCCTTCACCTCGAAACACCCCCATCTGCAGGGGCCCGTGACGGCCGCGGCACTTCCCTTCAGCAGCACTGCAGCCACCACCACCAAGATAAACAACCCCAAGGCCGCTAACAAATAGGGCCACAGCTGTGCGAACAGGCGGCCCAACCACCCTCCAACTATGGAAATGCCTTCCCCGATAGCCCCGATAGCTTCCTCCTTAACATCTGCCAACCCATTGGCAAGCACCGCTCTCGTTGTCTCCTTCCAAGTACACACATGCTTCCTGGAACCTTCCCCACAGGTCATCCAATGCTCTTCTGGGGAATGACAGGTCCCTGTGTTATACAACCCATTGGGCCCCAACCATTCAAACCCTGAGACCTCCTTGCCCTCACACAGGCTCTTCCGGAAGGCATGTCCCTCAGCTATCATGGTCGTGGGGTCACCCACGAACGGAATGAGCCTCGCATTGACATTCTTCCTCTGCGACAACCCATGCCCCAGGATGGCCTTGGTGCAGCCCACTCCTGCGGGGACCATTCTTCTCCAGATAGCTTTCTTCCGCCAGGTTGTCTTCCTCCACACCGTCGTCTGGGAGTAGGTCTCGTACTCATCGCCATAATATCCTCCACAGTAGTCCTCCCAACCGGGGACACGTCCACACTCTCTCCGGGCAAGGCTGATGTTGCATGTGGTTCCAGCCCTATCGCAGTGCATGCTCCACGGTCTTGGGCCTATGTAGGACTCAGGTCGGTACCAAGCACTAGGCCAAATGTCCCGCTCCTTTGAATACACCGTTGCCAGGTACTGGTACTTCACC